>BGPR01038331.1:0-14755 GCA_013235015.1 Araneus ventricosus | reverse complement strand
ATATATATATATATATATATATATATATATATATATATATATATATATTTCTTATTATTTCTTCTGCATATTTTCTAGATCTTGAATTCAAAATAGTTGATAATAAATTGAGCACTGAGATTTATGATAAAAGAAACGCTTTTCAGTTTAATATAAATAGGTTTCCTTATTGGAACAGCAATATCAGTATTCAAATTTATAGAAAAACCGTCTTGAATTATATTCATATAAATATATATTTATATAAGCAAATATACAACAAAAATAATCAGACTTTTTCTTACTTTTATAAGGCAGCTGAAATTAAATCAAGGGAGTCGGTCTATTTATTAAACACCTACACGTGTCTGAAATCACATTTCCCTCCCTAGATAAGTTCTCAGAAACATGATAGAAAAATAATTATCGTTTGAAATGTGAATACTACCCCAATTTAAGACTGGTACAATTTTCAATATAAAACGAATATAAAAGAGTGTTGTATCTACAGTGGATCCTGCCAACGATTAATTTTTCAATTTATTTTAAAATCATTCTTGATAGCTTAATTAAATGTTC
Organism: Araneus ventricosus; assembly: GCA_013235015.1. NCBI lineage: Eukaryota > Metazoa > Arthropoda > Arachnida > Araneae > Araneidae > Araneus > Araneus ventricosus. Next base: position 14,197 of record BGPR01038331.1, on the reverse strand, counting down.
ATAATAAGCGACAAAAATTATCAATTTCTTGAATAACAACCCATTACTGATATTGACGTTTTGAATTAATATATCTTGTTAAATGACGTTAAAATTTTAAAGCATCATGATTTAAAATCAAATTAAGAATTCAGTTATTTTTTATTATCTATCTTCTAGAAAGATAAATTTATATTTGATTAAATCATTACCTTAACTAAACCCTAATTTATTAAATAATTTCGCTCAAGATTCAAAATAAAATAAAGACTTCTTAATTAGCCTCTCTTCCCCGATAATCTGTGGGAAAAAAGCATAAATAAACTGCTCTACGTTATGGACTAATTAAAGGACAAATTGATATGGAATGCTTTTTATAGGAACTAATTTTTGTCCTCGTCGTTTGTAGAGATATAAATCTATCCCTGAAATATGTTTAGAGTTCGTTGTCTTATTTATGTTGTTTTGAAAGTAAATGAATTCTTGAAGGTGAATAATTGTTGTCCGGTTATTTATTTATTTAAAATAATTTTTGATAGCTTAATTAAGTGTTTATAATAAGCAACAAAAATTATCAACTCCTTGAATAACAACCCATTACTGATATTGACGTTTTGAATTAATATATCTTGTTAAATAAATTTAAAATTTTAAAGCATCCTGATTTAAAATCAAATTAAGAATTCAGTTAATTTTTATTATGTATCTTCTGGAAAGATAAATTTATATTTGATGAAATCATTACCTTAAATAAACTCGAATTTATTAAGTAATTTCGCCCATGCGTCAAAATAAAGATTGACTAATTCCTTAAAAATTTTCTGTTGGGATGTATGTATTAAATCTTCAATGAATGCTCCAAAAATATTTTTCAATGTTTATTCTGCTACTTAAAACCATTTGTTACTTCCTTTTCCCCGTATTATTAGATATAAAATATGCTTTAAGTGCAACTAAGTAATAAATGGAAGCTATTTTAATTTGTAGAAGTGTCTCTTGGGGTGATCTGTTTTAATTCGAATTTAATAACCACTTAATTTGTATTTATGGCAGCATTAATTTTTCAATACTAACTTTAAAATTGTCAATTACGTTGCAAAAAATCCATTTGTATTGCAAATTCGTTATCATATTTTTAGTCTCATGAGATTTCTTTTATTTTAAATTTTCTCGTTACATTTAACAGACAGCAATCCTGTTGGGGACTCAGTTAGAAAGAAAATTGTAATTGTAAGAAATGTACGAATTAGTTCTAAATGAGATGCATAAACTTTGCGAAGATGTCATCTTTTTATTATGTTTTAAAAAATTGATACGAGATCTATATGAATAAAATGTAACATACAGATAATATAAATAAATGTTCCCTTGAAGATTCGTCTATCTCGACAAAACGATACTTTATTAAAACACATGATAAAAGATATAAAGCTAAAAAATGTAACATGGCTACCAAACAGGAACAACAATAAGAACAATGCCCAAAATCTCGGCTTTTAACGGATGCTGTAGGAGGACTGCGCACGCTCCAGACTCCTTCTCCACAGATACAGCTTCTTTGCATCTTACATCCTCCCCACTTTTTGAGTGAATTTTATAACTCAAAAACAAACACAGTTTGGTTAGTGAATCAAGCTTATCAGTAGCGCTGACGCATTTTTTACCACGTTTTAATTAACTCGCTTTCTTGTCTGTCTATCTGTTCGGTACAAGTTTTGCAATCGCGATTTTAAACTAACTTCCCGATGAGCTGGAGACTTGAAACTTTAAACATAGTTCAGAACTAGATGACAATGCATTATTAATTCGCTTTCTTGTCTGTCTGTCTGTCATTTCATATTTTGCATGATGCATCCGCAGTACGTTTTTCATTATATCTCGAAAACTATTAACATTACAGATTTGGTTCTTGGGTATATGGATGACCCATGGGATCATCGAAGCACCCCTATATTTTAGCCATATCTTTGAGTATGCGCAGAACGTTTTTCATTATATCTCGAAAACTATTACCATTACAGACTTGGTTCTTGGGTATAAGGATGGCCCATGGGACCATCGAAGCACCCCATATTTTAGCCATATCTTTGCGCATGCGCAGTACGTTTTTCATTATATCTCAAAGGTATCTGCGTCACATAACTTCATTTTTCAGGAAAATAACAATTTCCTATTTATGATCAGGTGAAGAGAAACTGAAATAAACCTGAAATTTGCCACATGTCTCTGTCATAATCTCATCAAGATGTTTAAAATCGATTGCAAAATCTCACACACAGAAGACTAAAAAGCAGAAAATAATTATTTAAAAAATAAAAATTTTAATAGACCACGTTTTTAAAACGGAATAAAAAGTATAAAATAATTTCTTCTAGCCCCATACAGATTTAAAATGAAAAACGTGCGGCGCATGCAAAATTTAATAGTAAGGAGTGTAGGGAGGAGCTGTCGTTGAGAAAACTCACACAAAAGTTCATATCATTTCCATTGCAATAAAATTGTTAGTGACTTAAATAAACTATTTATGCATCTATCTATTACATGCGCCTCACGTTTTTCGTTTTAAATCTGTATGGGGTTATAAATCTGTATGGAGTAAGAAGAAATTATTTTATACTTTTTAGTCCGTTTTAAAAACGTGGTCTATTAAAATTTTTATTTTTTAAAATAATTATTAAATTTACATCCAATGACAATGGTCAGAACAAACACTTTCCTTTACAATATTTATCATTTTATGTTGTGTTAAAGAATCAATTTTATTGATTCTTAATTCTAAAGGTTATAATCAGAAATGGAATAATTGTTTATTATAATTAGAATATTATATTATAACTAGAAAAATGCATAAATATTTCATTTTTTAAGCTTTCAAAAGAAGTTATCGAGATTAACCTGTTTTTTTAGTTATCAAGCTTTTGTTAGATAAACCGTTCATATGAATAATGCTCATCGAAAGATTCATCACCTTATTGAACTGATCTTAAATTTCGAAGGGCTTGCAGAGATTCTTGGGCTGATGGCGGTTTTCCTTCTGACTCCTCTTCATCGTCATGGTCCTCAAGCTCTATGCCGTCATCTCTTCTATTCACCCGTGCTCGACAGATTGTGACTTCAGTAGTTTTTTCATCAGTCTCCAAATTTACATCAACGTTCATCCAGGCCTCATAATCTTCATCGGAAAGGTTGGCTGACTTTTCAATGACATCAGGGTTATCCTCTTGTTTGGTCCTGATGAAACCTCCATGGCGAAGGCAGTTCCTTGTTTTCACATCAGAGACTTCATCCCAGGCCTTCTTTACGAAGTGTAAGGCTTCTAGCAAACTTATTTTCTTAGACATTTGACTGGCACGAAGTGTACCGGTCACATCCAAGCCCGTGTCCATCACATTGATTATGTTTCTGCTCATTTCAGTTCGGTAACACTAATTCACAGTACGGCTGATTCCCTGATTACATGGCTGGATAAGGGAGTACTCGGTCGCTGAGTATAGGAGTATTCGAAGCTGTCGTATTCGCTGGTAGAAAACCATCTTAATGTGCTTTAAATTAAGATCAATCGCATGAGCAGTGCAGTTGTCTACAAGCAATAAAATGATCCTTGTTAATTGACGGTCCCACTTGGTAAGCCAATCTGAGAAAATTTCTTGAGTCATCCACGCATTGGAATTTGCTTTATATTCGACTGGAAATGACTTAATCCCTTTAAAATATCGCGGTTTTTTGCTTTTACCGATGAGCAGCAATTTTGTTTTCTCGCCAGTAATACTTGCGCAGCTCAAAACAGTTACACGAATTTTACATGTTTTCGCTCCATTTATTTTTTCAGCTTTCAAAACATACGTATGCTCATGTAGAGCTCTGTAATCAAGTCCCGTATCGTTTTTTTAAAGACATCTGATAGTGAATATTCAGCAATCAAAAGCGACCATTCTTCTTCGATCGGCATCACCTTGTTCACCATGTGGTTTCACAAAAGCATTACTCTCTTTTTTCTTCCACCTGTGACACCAGCCCTTTGAAGCTCGAAAATCATCTTTGCCCATTTTTTTGCTAAGTCTTCGGCCTTTCAGAAACCACTCCTTCAACGCACCTTCCACATCCTCATCCTTCCCGCATTGCTTTCGTTCACGCATCAAATTGTCATTCTTCTGGACTGCAGTTTCAATATGACTTCTAAATTTCAACAATGAATTAAGCAACGGTTAGGAAATATTCAACACACCCGCAGCCTTCCTCTGACTTAATTTGGGAAGTTAATCGTACATTTTTAGAAGATACATTTTTCTTTCAAAATGCATGTAGGTATCACTCACGGAAAACAAATTCATTGATGGATGTTGCAAATTGATTTCTGAGAAACGGCGTGAGCTCAAGTATTTTTCATTTCATATTTTTTGATCGGTAACTCAAATTAATGCCATCTTGACCAAATGCTCAATGTCAAATGTGAGTTCAAGTCTATCATTTATATGGTAGAAGTTCAAAGACACTTTTTCCAGCCTTTCTGATGAAATTCGAAAAAATGAGTAAATCCGAAATTGTCCAAATACTTTTGATCATATATTGTACATCAATACCTACGAACATGCTTCATAAGCGTGGCATAAAATGGACTACAGTAGGGATGCTACAATTGTGACCAAGAGGTAAATTATTAAGTGAACAGACAAAACTTCACACTTCCTTCTAAATTTTCTGCAAACTTTTTCTCCGTATCTTTGTTTACAAGGGGGTTATTACCATTTGTAATTTATGCAATTGTTTCGAATAACGCTGTACAACGAAATTCAGTATAATCCTCTATAACCTAGTCATTACTAGTATGAAATTATTCAATACTATAATAGTAAGAGTAAATTACGATCTTCTGGTTGAAAAAGAGCCCATCACGACCAGGATTAAAGCCCGTAATATATCGCGGGATACACACCTGGAGGGATAAGATTTTCAATTAATGAAGGATTTTTATTGACGACGCCAATTTCCTTTGCTGGATATTCTGTCTTAAATATACATAGTGAATCAGAAATTCGGAATGACTTTCAAAAGAAATTAGCCACTAACGAATGGAGACAGAAAGATGTCGTTTCCCAGAGCTATTTTACAAGGTATTTTTAATCATATGGCATACTATTATATTAATTAAAAACTTTAGGACAAGATTCACAATACTGACCCTAATTATTCACAATTATTAATAAATCTCCAGAAAAGTGAGAACTGCCTTTTAATTATGTCTGTGCAATTTAATCTTTTCCGAATGCAAAGGAAACTCCGTTCTTTATGTTTGTGAAATAAGATGCGTGGGCTGTCTCTGCAATCCTGACTTGTAACCAACAACTAAATCCATGGATTTTGAATAAGTAGATTACATTCAGTATCTAAGTGACTTGGTTGTTTTATCAGAGCAGTAGTAAAACATAAGACGAGCTTCATCTCATTGAAATTTTTGTCGCATTGTCGTATATAGTAGTTAATTAGAGTATACGATACGTTTAAAAATGGTACTAAGCAGAATGATCCATTTCTTGATGTCGAACATTGTTATAAAATAAGTATAATTTACAATTACGGCTTTAAAGTTCTTTTAAAATAATGATGATAGTTCCTTAAAAATATTCAAAGAAGTTGCAAAGCATAGCGCTTATCACACGGACAAAAATACAGTCAACGCAACCGCCAACTCAACTGTATCTCCAACTCTGATCCCAATTTCAACCCAACTAGGGTTGCCAGCGTTGGGTAAGGAGTTGGTAGCAGTTTTTATTTTCCGACAGTCAGAAATATAACTCTATCCTTATATTTGGCGAAAATCTTATTCGTGGTTGTTGTCGCTTATTTTGATTCTATACAAGTTTTTAACCTTCCAGCGGGCGCGCCTGCACAAATTTTACGAGATATCGTGCATCGTATTTCATAAATATATCGTACTGTTTTACAAAAATAAATACAACTTTCATTTATGTTATCTTTATTTATTAGCTTAATAGTAAACAAAGATTTTATAAATAAAAATTGCATTTAAATTAATAAAAGAACGATATAAATATGTAATACGATGCACAATGCAAGTATCTTTTGCAAACGCGCGCCCGCCGGAAGGTTAGTAAAGCGGATGGACAGAAATATGAGGCAATGCATATCAGCTGGGGAACGACTACTTCATGGGAGCCGCCATCTTTGAGTATGACGTTGCGTGTTGTGACGAAAGCAGTCAACAATTCATCTGATTGGTTCAGATACAACTCTGTCGCGAGAAATTGACAGGGTTGAGTGTATTTTCCTCAACCCCAACCTCCATATCAGACGGCATATTAAACTCAATTCTCAAGTTTTGAGTTGAACATACGGTTGAGTTGAGAGTTGGGTTGGCAAATCTTTGCTCGTGTGATATGGATTTTAGGAATTCATTTTGGCAAACTTACATTTCGCTTAAGTTACGCTAAAACAAAATACGGTCTTAATAATAAATGAAAGGCATATTTCATAGCGGAGGTATTTGGAAAATGCAGAATAAACGGAGACAAATCCAAGTTTGAAAAAACCAATAAGGATTGAGAAAAAAATTATATTATGAGGTGAATTCGTCTCGAATAAAAAATTGCTTCTCTTCTTTTTTCCACGTTTGTCTTCCTTTTTCATTACCTACAATTTGAATAGGAGAGCCTAGGTGGGAAAAGGGATATATCACAGCATTAAATATGTTTTCCTTCAAACCTGACCTTCACTTGACTCAGATACATAAGACAAATAAAAGCCAATTTCAACTACTTTTTCTGTTCTCAAATAATTTACTTCATATTGTACCATTTCAGGTTCCCTTTATTCCACTTACAAATAAATAAGGGCCTATATATAAATATTTCTTTCTTTCGGTGATTTCTTGACTGTGCTGCTGCACTTTATATGATATTTCAATTTGGAACTTTTACGATGTAAGCAATATTGATCTTTAAATTGCATTATTATTCGCTGTTATTGCATGGAAGAAAATATTAATAAAAGTTAGATGTTTGAAATTGCAGGAATTGTTTGAGACATTCGAAGAATGATTTTAGAAGTTTAATGAAAATTCATTTTAATACTATATAGAAATAACGTATATTTTGCGTTTGCAGTCGTTTGCGAAGAGATAGCTGTATCAAATTATTTTTCCAATGGCATAACTTATTCAGATTCTTCTGCGAACACAATATTCTTCTTTTAAGAGAATATTGCTTAAACTGACTTTGAAGCTTTTATTCAAGAATACTTTTATATGTGAAAAACATTTAAGCAAAAACTAAAATACTCTTGGTAGTTTAATAGGAATTTTCGTATTAAAATCGTCATTAAGCGTCATTCTTTTACTTACTAAATCAGAATAATAAAACTTAAGCTATGCGCAGTGCTTTCATTTGCAAAATTAATTATCAGTTTTAATTGCATTACCGTAAATCAGTTACCAGGTATTGCTAAATTATCATTAGCAATGTCTGGTTCCTGACTTACTCATATATTGAAAAAGGCATCGGTTTAATTTATATTTTATCGAATTTTTATTTAGGTTCAAATACCAAAAAGCAAATGTATGCGAAATATTCAAATTTTTGGTTATCATTTAAAAAAATTATCTTCGATTTTAATTCTTTAGATTCAAATTCGGATTAGTTTTACAAATATTCAATTTGCCTGCCAGCAAAGTTCTTAAAATTTACTTTTTAAACCAGAATTTTTCGCTATGAAAAAAATGCATTTCAAAAGAATGGAAGGAATTTTCAAGCAACAGTGTTGAAATTTACATCTTAAAATGTCACTTAAAAACATTAAATTATCTATATTTTTTAAAAATATATCTTTGAGCATAGTTCAGTTACATAAATGTTATAAACACAAATAGCTCCCGTTTAACCCAAAATTAATACACAATAATCGTAAAAAAAATTGAAAATATAGAAGTGCTTGTAGAATATCGAATAATTCTCTAGTTTCAGTTAAAAATGCAAAATATAACATTCTTTTATATAAGCCTATTCCTCCATCAATATTTGACCATTCCCTAAAATCAGTTTTGAAATGTTTATTTAATCAGACATTCAATCTTCATCATGACATACCTAAAACTTTTACTGTTTTCTTATGGCGACTATTCTTAGCATTTAACTTGGTTTATTAATAATTAACTTTAAAGAATAATCACAAAACTGCCGCAAATTATAGAAAAAGTACTCCAAATAAATGAAACATTTCAGTCAAAAAATCTTTATTAATTACAAATAGCCTTAAAATCACCAACAAAGCCACACACAAAAAAAATATTTTTTAAAAAAGAAACTTAGTCACGACATTCCAACTTCTATTCTTGCAAGCATTTACAAATGCAAAAGAAAAATAGATTTTTGTTGTCTTCTTCCTCGTCTTTTTACTAGAGATTTGATATAGGATTTCAAGTTAGCGACAGCGAAAATAAATATAGGTAGGGCTTAATTATCGCGCTGAACGTGCAATCTTAACCGCATTGCTCGTTAAGAATGAAATAGAGAGGCCATAATGAGGAAGACGAAAAAAATAGCAAGATTGAAACTACGCCATTCAGACTTCTTAATTAGCCTCCCTTCCCCGATAATCTGTGAGAAAAAAAAGCATAAATAAACTGCTCTACGTTATGGACTAATTAAAGGACAAATTGATAAGGAACGCTTTCTCGTAGGAACTAATTTTTGTCCTCGTAGTTTGTGGAGATGTAAATCTATTTCTGAATTATGTTTAGAGTTCATTGTCCTATTTATGTTGTTTCGAAAGTAAATGAATTCGTGTAGGTAAATAATTGTTGTCCTGTTGTTTTGTTTCAAGTAAAGTTCTTTATTATTGGGATATAGTTGTATACTATTTTTACATGAGGAATTACGTTGCGACAAGAAAAGGGAAAATTTCGTAGGTGTAAATATCGTAATGAAACACCTGGCTGTACGCGGAAGAAAAAATATTCATTTTCTGTTAATTTAATTCTCTATATTTCTTTTTTATGTTTGCATACAAGAAAACATTATCTAATCAAATCCAGTTTAGTAAACACATCAAATGAGTTGTAATTCGCGAAAGTGGCTTATCTCAGCCACATTTTCCTATGCTAATATTTTTTTAACTCTTCGTTGGTGGGGTTGGTGTATGGTACAATTTGGGAGTGCCGTCATACGGAGTACGCAAAGTCGTTTTTCCACCGTCTGCTTCAAAGTTCTACCAATTTTCTTAGTTTATTACTTTAATATGTTCAGAAACTAAAATAGAGAGAAATGGAGAAAAAATGACAAATAAAATAGAAAAATAAATATATATTAGGCATATATTGAATAAATAAACATCTCCTAGGAAATGACTCCAATTTTTCGTCAATCGTGAGTTGGTCACCAGTTGTATAAAGTTTTTGATGGTTTTCATTGAAAGAGTCGAAAAATCCTCTCACTGTAGCTAACTTATCAGTTTTCCTGTGTGTCTCCCTCTTCAGGAGGCACGATAAATTTCATTGGCATACTTGGAGGGATGGCGTACTGAGTTCGCCGACGTGACGCGAGCACAAAAAAATGCTTAGGATGAAAGTTGGAAGTCAGACTGAACGGATCGGTTAGACTCAATGTACTCGGGGATGTCCCTATTAGGTTGGAGGAAGGACAGTCGAAAATTTACAGCAAGAAAAATTTATTCGTCTACTCCGTGCACCAGCCCCTCGAATTAAGGTTTAACTGCCAGTATTTACCAAAAGGGATAAAGAACTCAATACAATGATAAATGGAAATAGAAACATTTGCGCTCACCTAGAAATTTTTGACATTTGCTATACAATTTTATTATAGAATTTCTTTTAATAAAATTTTAAAAAATGAAAGAAAGCCTAAAACCAAGAAAATAATGTATTTGCTTTTATATATCATTTAATATAGACACAAGTTGATTGTTTATCTTTATTTCTAATATGGAAATGATAACATTAAAACAGAAAATTGTATGTGAAGAAAGATGCAGTCGAATCTAGAGTAAAAAAATAAAGCAACTTATTTTATCATGTGGTCTGTTTCAAATATTCCCTTATTAAAGCATCCTGGTAAGGGACGGATTAATAAAATCATTGTCTGTTCAGGATTTTTTAAATTCAAATAATCGAAATATGAATTGAATTCATATTTCGGAAATTCAATTGGAGAAATATTTCATTTCATTTTCCATGTCAAATATAAATTTTTCATATTCACTTGGTATACGTCGAAGGAATCACAGCGTAATATACCGAGAATTTGTTACATTGTGATATCAGATGACATGCCCAATTATGGTTGTACGTATTTGAAGCAACATCACGTAGCAGAACAAATAATGATAGGTATTATTTATCGCCAATAAAGTATTCTTTAAAATCAATTTCCAATGGCATAATGCTATCTGCCGAAAGTCATAAGAAAAGAAGCAAACAACAAATAATATTAATTTTATTCCAAAGCATTATTTGTTGTGGATCTAATGATTTATACGGAAAAGCATTGACGTGATGGCAAAAATTATTAAATCATAATGGTATAAAGCACCTTTAACGGTTAAACTGTGTTCGTAACTTATGAGTGAGAAATAAGAAATCCTCTTCTTCTGGAAATGATATTGAATTTTGCTATTTGGAATGTTATTTTTTTTCAATCTATATCAATGGCAATACTGATTTATCGCATATATCAATAATTTATAATTTAATCTTTTCAAGAGCATAATTCAAATGCACATACCATTAAATATGCTTGATAAACGACAATTTGAATACTGAATGTAAATAAATTAAGACTACGAAATCCTTCGTTGTACAGAAAATAATAAATTTTCTTCAGCTCTTTGTGCATTTTTGAGCAATGAATTTAGAAAGCATAAAGATATGACTCATATTAAAAAAATAACATGTGCCTTTGAGGTAAAGAAATTTTTTTTATAAATTAGTAAAATGAATGAGGTTATAATTCTTTCTTTCTTAATTTAAACATTATTTTATACAAAATATTTGAGAAAGGTTTCGTCTAAATTTTTTTCATTTTCTTTTAATAGGCCTCTTTTTGTATACACCCTTTATTTCATCATACCAATTGTTACTTAACATTGAAAGAATTATTTGCTGCTTTCAAAGGAACTTTGTATTTGAATAACAAACTAATTATGTAAAAGATTTTAAAACAGAAAAAAAATTATAAATTAATAAATTTATCTTTAATTTAAAACGACTCCTTCTTGTATGAAACATTTAAGCTGTCAGACAACAGTTTCTCATAATTTATCCAAAGAAAGAGATGTTTAAATACATTTATTTTATTTTAAAAAAGATAATTTTAAAATTAAAAAAGTGTGTTTTGTCTGGCGCACTAACAACCGGATACTAAATAATCTTAATTCACTATTCAACGAATTTTCGAAGAATATTTTCTTCCTTGAATGAAATTTTATTCATTTGGGTATCTGTAATATAAAACAGAAAAAATGCATAAAATTGTCTGTCACAAGATCTCTCTTAAATGGTGATTTTAGCTACATAAATTTGCACACGACATTCTGAGGTACTGTTCTAGGTCAACTAAAAGTATTCTTAAATTTCAGAATTAATTAGTTTCTTTAAGATATTTAATTAAATAACGAAAAATAGCCGCCGTTGTTTAGTGTTTGACGTTTCTTACACAACATCTGAAATATTTATTCCACGGTGTTCTATTTTACACCATCTTAAAGAGCAGACGATTATTATTTTAATGATATTATTTCTATTGCATTATATTGTTTTCTCTCAATTTTAATTATTAATATTTTAAAATCTATTTTAAACTTAATTTGTAAATAACGCTATCTAATATTATAAAATTAAATCAAAACTAATTCTATCATTTCCATGAAATAGTTATTCACTCTTTACACTGTTAAAGTTATGATAAGAAACATGCTTCTCCTTTCAGATATTTAATTCTCAAAAGCAGATATTTTACTACCGGTTTCATGTTTGAGAATACATATCTGCTATGCATTTGCAATCCAATGACGCTAGTTTGATTACTATGTTACTGAATTTAATTTTCATAAATTTTTTAAAATGATCTTAATAGGAAGTGCTTATTAAGTCCTTGTCTTTGCAAACAACAAAAAAACTCAGCGGCGAAAAAATTGTTTTATTTAGTTCATAGAAAACACTTAACTAGCACATTGATTTTTTCTTAAACTTCTAAATTTATCATTTATAAATGCCCTAAATAATGATATTTAATTTTGGTAAATCTCTGCCACAATGCATTAAAAAGCAGATAAAATAAGCAAGCTCAAGAATAAAAAAAACAATAGGGAATCGTATGTAAATTAAAGAGCTGATAGACGAAAACGAGACTGATGAGGAAACTCAAAAAGACTGTTTTAGCTTATATATTTCAACATGTTTCATACAAGTAATCCAAAGAAGTTAACTACTCTCTATCTGAGGTTCATTTAACTTCAAAAATTTTAAATGATCCTTATTGAGTGTGTAGGTGCTCTTCTGATCAGTCACACAAACACTAAAAAAGAGAGAAGATATACTCCGGGATAATGGCAATAAAAAAGAAAAGATACTAAATACCTGTTTATGCTGTGGCAATTGATGATGCGGGGAGGAAAAAATGAGTACTAAGGACGGCTATATTTCCCGCCAGGAGGGTTCAAACGTTTGAGAGAAAAAAAGATAAGAGGGTTCTGCTGCTGCCGAGGATGTTAGACAACACGGAAATGGAATGAGCGAAAAAAATCAAAGAAAGAAGTTGCGAAAACTGTTTAATTGTCGAAGTGTTATAAATACTTAGCCTGAATATACTTATCCTGAGCAACGCTGGGCATATCAACCAGTTAATTATAAAAGAGCTGCTCTGGTAAATTATTATTTTAAAATCCAAAAGTTCTGAAAAGATAAAGAAAATCAAATATATTTAATGATCAAAATAAACTAAGTTAACTTAATAAAGAAGCAAGTCTATAATTTACTAAGTCCTTAAAAGCTTTTTTATTTGATTTACAAGAATAATAATGGCTATGTCTTTAATATCTTCAAATTGATTTGTATGTTGCTTTGGTACGACAAGCATTCTTTTTCAAAATCACTCCCACTTTATAAGAATAAATCCTATTATTAATTTTACAACTGAATTACTAAATATATTTTGGAAAATTTTTATTTCAGCAGTTTCATTTGATAAATTAGCTGATATTTGAGAAAATAAATGTATAAATTTCATTCCATTATAGTTAAGGAATATCTTTCCATTATTTAATTCCGGTCCTAAAAAGGACTTCAATACATTTTGCTTGAAATGAAAAATACGAATGATATTCAGAAACACTAATTTTTAACTTTCCAATGTTCTAAAGGCAAATATATAAAAAATTAGACATAAATCTATCTCTTATGGTATTGTTGAATTAAATTAAAAATAAAATTACATTACTTTGATCCCTACTCTCCTGTCGACATAGTTTTATTTACTGAGTCCACGGAATGGACAGTATCTTCTATATGCGATCGTTCAGGGGAACGGAACCAGACAGACATTTTCTTGTGAACGGAACAAAAGAACAGAAAATAAAGGTTGTGTGCAGGTGCTGCCAAACGGGTTAGCAAAAAGAAAAAAAAGAGAAAGAGAGAGATAGAAGGACCAGAATGCCTATTCTGGAGTATTTACGTAGAATGTTGATGATCTTCATGCTTCTTTCTTCCCTCAAATACGGCTAGAAGGTTATGAAATGAAAGAATTAGGATTTTGATTCTTTTCCTTTAGATTGCACTCTAAGTTAATGTGAAGATCCAGTTGACAGGTAACTGGAGCAAAACACAGCAGCTGGGTAGAGATATTTGTGAAGAGCCACAATGCATCAAGAATCGAGCTATTCCGTGAAAAATTGACATTTGCCCTAATGAACAAAAGTGTAAGAACAAAGAATGCTAAGAGACGATGGTATCCTCTCTACTGATTTTCCAGGCATTTAATTCTCTAAAATATTTGATGGTATATAAATACAAATCTAAACAGACTCCATGTTTGAAAAAAATGCACTGCATCTTTTGTTAATGCCTGAAAGACTAAATATATAAAAGACTTGCCAAAATGTTGGTCTAGAAAATCAATGGATGCACACCATAAAGTTCGGTCGTAAAGTAAACGGTCAATCGGCTGCAGCAATACGTAAATCGAACGAAGCATCA
>BGPR01038330.1:0-14756 GCA_013235015.1 Araneus ventricosus | reverse complement strand
ATGTAAGTATTAAAACTTAAATGAATATTTCAAGTTGCTGTTTTAGACGTACGTTTAATGAAGAACATGGTGTAGTTATACCAATTTTTGGAAGCCACTTGTACGTGATTTTAATGGATTCAAGAAACACTCTCATCCAAATTCTAAGAAAATTGAACAACGGGTATGAATGTAGCTGCAACAAACAAATTTACAAACATCATACAGAAGCAAATTTAGACGCTTTGTTGGATCAACAATCCAATTTAAATTATTTCTAAGATTAATTTCTTTTGCAATTCATTTACTGATCTTACAAAAAAGTTCTATTTTATTCCATGCATGTGGTAATTAAGTTTCTACCTGGAAATATCCATTGATTAATGATCCAATAAACGGAATTGGTTCTTAGGTGTGAAGAAGTGAGCAATACGTAACTGAACGAAGCATAGATGAATTTTAAAATGCTTAATATAGAATGTATTAAACAAGGCAACAAAAGTGAGAAAATGATAATAACTTAATTGGCTAAACTTTTATGTTGAATTTCTAAATTTCAGAGTTACAAAATTGAGAATACTCTTCATAAAAATTTCAATTTTGCAAGCAGTACTTTTCTTTATAATGAACGAGTATAATGAATAATTAATCCAATACTTAAAAAATTAGCCAACAATTTCAAAAAAAAACCGGTCAAGAAACTATTTCCAATATCGTTTCACTTTCACAGAAAAGCAGAGTTTGCATTTAGTGGATTCCCTCTCATGTTGGAGTCTTCGGCAATGAGGTCACAGACTTGCTTGCGAAAAAGGGAAATGCTCTTCCTTCTGCCGCCTCTGGTTAACTCTTCGTGTCCGAAATATTTTCTATCCACAGGGCTAAAGCAAATTCTACTTGGAAAGTCCCTCCCGCACACGAATGGTATGCTGGAAATCGTCCTGGTCTGTCTCTACAGTCCGAAGGTACAAGATCCGCGCAGACTGCATTGGCCAGACTTCGTAGTGGCCATATCAAAAGCTTGAAATTCGTCGACAAAGAAAAGAGTTCCTGTCCTGCTTCTCCTGTTCCTGTCATGCTTCTCCTGTTCCTGTCCTGCTTCTCCTGTTCCTGTCATGCTTCTCTGTATTGGCTCCTCTGCGAGGCTGCTGTGGAGTGAGGGGAGAATGGACTTGTGGTACTGCTAGAGCGGCATGGTATCATGGACCTGGTTTAGTATTTGGACCAGGGGGACATGAAACAACAAATACGAGTATAATAAATTTGATGCTGCAATGCATAGGTAATTGATATCCATGAGAAATTAGTTTTTTTCCCTCAAAATTAGCTCTAGAACTGAAACAAACCCCGAAACTTGTAATTCGAATTTCTGAATAAAGCAAATCTCTCCATGAAGTTGCGGAGAGTGCTTGGAGTAGTCACGTATACATCTAAAAAAACCACCCAAAAGGAAATAAAAGTCTAAACTAATAACAAATAAGCCTGGTAAAGTAAAGAAAGGAATTCTCAGTTCGACAACTGAGAGAAAGAATTTTAGACAAATACGAAAAAATTATAAATTGATTGCTGTAGAAATTCTTGCATCGACGTCTGCTGCAATAGAAAGAAAGGTAGGGTTTCAGCAGAAAAATTTAGAAGGGTGCCTAGGAGAGCTAATTATAATGGAATAGTAGCTACAAAAAATCTTTCATTTCCAAAATCAATATAGATAAAAGAAATGTTTTTGCTAAAAAGCATATTTCAGAGCCTGAAGATATTGGATTAAATTCATATTCAGAGACAAACGTAAATTTAATATTTTTGGAAGTAATTTTTGAATCTATGCTTGGTTAAAGTCTGATTTTGAACTACTTGCCCCAAACACCATTCCTACAGTCAAGCATGAGGGAAACTCAGTCTCTGTAGGGGTTATATGTCTGTAAATGAAGTGGGAATTTCGGTTTTTATCGATGGCATAATGGATAAAAGGAAATATTTATATGTACAGAATAAAAATTTAAAACAAAGAGCACAGAAACTGAGTTTAGGATCAAATTCTATTTTTCAACAGGACAACGATCTCAAACATGCAGTCGAAATTGTGAAGTTACGGTTATTATACAAGTATAAAATGCGATTGCATTCTCCACCGCAGTCCCAAGACCTCAAGGTTATTGAAAATTTGTGGTCTGAATTGGAAACCTCTGTTCAGAAACACAACAACAGGAATAAAGGACACTTAAAAACTGTGCTACAAGAATAATGAGCAAAATTAACCCCTAAGGCAACACAAACTCATGTTAACTGAATGTCACGCCGTTAAAAAGTTATTTTGAAAGCAAAATGATATGCAACAAAATATAGTTCATGCAATTTTTCTTTTAATTAACGAGTTAGAATAAGTATATACAACAATTGACAATTTTGTGACTAAAAATTGGCAACTTTGTCATAAAGTTTATATTAATAAAAATTTTATAAATTATCTTTTTGTTTATAAGTTTTATAGGTTTCTTAATGTGCGTTTTATTATTCTTTCAGCTCTTAAGTTTTAACATGAATTTATTATAACACTTTTCCACCTTTATTGAAGAAAGAGAGTGTTGTATGCTCAATTTTGAGAGCCATTGTATGTGTAAGAAATTTTATTTTTCTAATTTGTTTCAAGATGGTGGCCATTTCAACGGTTCCGCTTCATATAATGCTCAGCTTTCCCCAACGTTTCTAGCCAAAGGAAACTCCAGTCATATTGCCTTCAAAAATGGCGCTGATAGCAAATGACATTTAATTTTAATTCTTTTAATACTGATTAAAGCAGGCATTTAATTGCAATTTTGTGAATCCTGCGGAAACCAAGGACTCGTGTGAATAATTCACATTCAAAAAAAGTTTTTAAAGACTACGAGGAAGAGCAGATCTAAATTTTTTTTCGACAGTATATTTATAAATCATCAAATACTGTCACAACTATATTTACCTTTCTGTAAATTTGGTGTTATTTCATCTATTATATTTAATATATATTCATTGTAAAATTCTTCAGTTACTTTACTTAAATTGAAAAAAATTAAGCTTTTACTTTCTAAAGAAAAATCGATTCAGATGTCTATCAAATATTTTTAAGTATTCTCGCTGTTTTTCTAATTTTTGAACTAACACTCTTTTTAGGTATAATCTTATTTTAAAGCATGAAGCTATTTCCATTACTTCTTTTATAAATTAATGGATGCTTTTCTTTAATTATATAGCCATACAAAACAGGATCGTTTCATTCAATCCTTTCGAAGAGTACTTTAGGACTTAATTAAATAATAAACAAAAAATTGAAAATATTTTAACAAAATATGGGTTCCATTTCAGGATAATTTGTTCGAATATTACAATCTAGAACAGCCAAAAAGAGTGATAGAATAGTAATTATGAAATGCATTCTTAAGCTAAAACTGAATAAAAAGAAAGAAGCCTTTAATACTAATTAATATTTTCAAATAGGTAGTTGAAAATTTGGTGCATATGTTTGGCGTAGCGTTGTACTTGAATTCGACAGCCGTTCTTTATGTTAATGTGTTCCATTGCTAATGGAAGAGTCATCTGTTTTGTTGTTTTAGATTCACAGACCGTTTTCCGGTATTTCTCAGATTTAAGCAATCGCCAAATCCATTTGGATGCTGTAATCAAGCACCAAGTTCGAATCAGTTCTTACTTTGTACGCAAAGCGCTTGGTTGAAATCTAGAAGTCGGTACACACTCTAAAAATGGCGCCAAGTCGCCAAAGCTAAATGAAGTTTTTACTTGATTTAGCTTTGGCGACTTGGCGCTAATGAAGTGCAGCGGTCAACGTCCTGCTTTGGCGATTTGGTTGCGTTTCAAAAGTGTGTACCAACTTCTAGATTTCAACCAAGCGCTTAATTCTGAGTTCTTTACATTCGCTGAATTCCTTTTATTGAAGGGGAGTCAGTACCATACCGCCAATCCTAAATATTTTCTCTGTGCCTTTTCTCACAATCTATTATAGACAGATATATGTGTCAAATTTTTTATACAGTTGAAGTAGACATTTATTTCTATACTGACGTGAAAATCGTACAAAAATATAGCTTGGTGTTTTCTTTCTAAATGTTTTAACTGAATATCACTATGAATTTTTCCAAAAATGCCGTTTTCTAACACGAGATCAGCACTATTAACAAATATTTCTGAAATATCAGAAACAATTTCACATCAATGTATGCATTTATATGTATAGAATAGGTGGTAAAAAGTTCAAGAGCATTATAAAGTAAATTTTGAGAAAAAGGTACACACAGTTTCAAAAATAACATTTTGAGATAGTTCAAGTTAGAGGTAAAAATCTTGTGTTACATTTTTTAAAGTTTATTCGAAATTACTTCTAAAATGAACACGAGCAAAAAACTTATATCGTTTGAAAGGCCTTGAAATGGAGATGTCAAATATATATATATATAATAGAATTTTTGAAAGTATAGGGTACTGACTCGCCTTAAAACAGTTGAAAAAGAAAAGACGGCTAACGGCTAAATTCCAAATGGAACGATTGCAATTTAACAAATCATTTAGCTAAAACTTCAATTATCTGTGATTATTCTAAATCTTTTGATTACATTTAACTCTCGAACAAGGCTTAGAAGTCGCCAAAAAGAGCGATAACGAACAATTATGGCATCCTTTCCACAAAATAAGCATCTTCTTTCAAATAAACATCGAGAAGCTACAGCAGTAGGAACATTAAATTTAATATTTTCAAAGTATCCTTAATCCATTACTTTAAAAAGCACTAATTTAAACATTAATTAACATTTTCAAACAGAAGGATTAAATTTTGTAGATTTCCATTGGCGAAGCATGACACCGGAAGTCGGCCGGTATGGTGGAAGTTCTACATTACCCCAAATGAAAGCAACAGAAACCCCGTTCATACATAAAATCTAAACCGCATTCTTCTTTATTTATTTTGAGAAAATGGCAGTATACACTCGAAATATATATGAATATAATGTAGTTTAATAAATCCGGAATATTTTTAATTTATCACTCAGAATTATTTTTTACATTTATACTATGAGTTCTGTGGACAGTACTGTCTGTGCGCCACTAGAATTATCGCCGCCAAATTGTCTAGTTTACGGCTGTCGCTATAGCAACTGCTTATGCTAGGAACGATCCATTTCTAAAAGGAGGAATCCAACGGAAGTCGGAGTTTTTTAAATTCTTGGCGCTAGTTTGCGGTGGAACACATTTGAATGAACTTGTACCTACTAGAAATGGATTCTTCCTACGATCACCTGTTTCTATAGCGACCGCCGTAAACTAGATAATTTGGTGGCGACAGTTCTCGTGGCGGACAGACAGTAGTCTTCTCGTTTAAAAAAATCTAAGATCTGCTCGTCATTGGTGACTAAGGTTTAGCCCTTTTTTGTGAATTATTTCCCAAGACTGTGTTTTTATCAGTGCTAAAAAAGTTAAAATTAAACACCTGATTTTATCAGTAACAGAAAAATTAGAATTAAATATCATTTGCTGTTATCGGTATTTTGGAGGCTCCATTTGGCTACAATCGTTGAAATAAGCTGAACATTATTTGAAACGGAAGAATCATTTGCTGTTATCGGTATTTTGGAGGTTCCATTTGGCTAGAATCGTTGAAATGAGCTGAACATTATTTGAAACGGAAGAATCATTTACTTTTATCGGTATTTTGGAGGCTCCATTTGGCTACAATCGTTGAAATAAGTTGAACAATATTTGAAACGGAAGAATTAAAAAAGCCACCATCTTAAAACAAAATTAAAAATCCTCACACAAGTCGTTTTCAGTGATTTCACGGAAAATTTATGCCAAACTCGAAGAAAATCGAACAAAGCGTATAATAGTGACTCGGTAAAAAACAACACAGACGAAATGCCGAATGTTGAAATAAAACAGGATCTTGCTTCGCTGTGATAATTGTTTGTTCATTGTGTAAATAATTTTTCTGCGATGATTATTTTGGAAGTTATTTCCCATAAGCTGAGCAAAATGGCAGCAGTTTGGCTTATGTTTTGATTAAGTAAATGTCTTAAGAACTAATTAATTTTTAAAATGCAAAATAGCATACGTCATCGTTAACGAATTCAGGTAACATTAATGCCAATTTCGAAAAAAATCGGACAGCGTGTTTAGTCGTGACTGCGTAACAAATAAATTTACAGACAAACATACGAAATACCTGCCGGTCGATGTGAAACAGCTACTCGCTTTGCTCGGTCAACAATGAAAGTAGTAAATATAACTAAATATAAGTGAGTTAAGTACTTTCCTTATAGAAAAATGCTAATTGCGACGTTCCTAATGCCACGATTTCTTGAAAATTTAGGCACAATTTCTTATATCATAGCCTTAGAGTCACCATTCCTTTAACTCTCTGACTCCTAAGCCGGCCGTAACCGGCCATACAACTTCTATACTAGTGGGGCGGATTTCGGTCGGTTGCTGTTCTGAATGGGGGGAGAAGGCGGTTGGGGAGTGGTCATTAAGGGCCCCCTTTGGGAAGAGATAGGAGATGAAAGGTCTGCCATTCACATCTCCCACACCCAGGAGAAAAGATGAAACGAGACGGACAAATCCATTTCACAGATCAGTTAATAAACAGACCTCTGTATACAACTGTACTCAGATTTTGAGAAATCTTATTAGTCAAAGGGTTAAAAGTTTATGTATACAGTAGTGGCCAATGAAAAACATACTATGCCTTACACATATATTATTCAGTTTGATTTTTGAAGCATTTAAATTCTAGTATACTTCAAGTTCTTTTTAAAAAAATTGGAAGCGAAAATTACATGGGTTCCCTGTTAATATTAGAAGAAGATTTGAAGAAAAAAACATTCTTACCTATTTTATACAAAAGAAATACAGTAGAACCCCGCTAATCCGAAATAATTGGGACCGGTGCCTCTTCGGATTACAAAAAAATCCGATAAAAATAGAAAAGAAAAAGATGTGTGCAACAAAATGTAAGATATAAGTACTCAGTACTACTATCTCTTGAATTCTCTTATTCAAAAGCAATAGAAAGAGAATATGTCTCCCCTTTTCATTAGAATAATGGATGTGTTCCTCTATGAAGTGACCTTATCTTACGGCGAATTGCATTAGTTTCTTCAATGTGTACAAAATTGTGCATGCTGAAAAAGTACTTTTTTGTTTTTAGTGTGTATATTTAATTCTTTTTAGGTAATCTTTTCAATTACATATAATTTTCGAAAATAAAAGCGGTTTGGATTAACAGGAATTTAGGATTAGCAGGGTTCAGATTAGCGGGGGTTCTACTGTATTCGTAAAGATAAATTATTTGCCAGGTATTGAAGATATCCCTCTATAAACCTTTATTCAATGCATCGAAACTTTCGTTTAAACCTTATTGTTTAAACCTCTAAATGAAAAGTTCCCAGATAGAAAAGAACCTCGTCTAACAACCGTAAATAGTAAAAATCAGCTCTGGGATTCGCGAACACATACTGTATATTCTACTATATACAGTCTATATATAGTATATATAGTATATATGCTGTATTTTATTTTACGAGCCTCTTTACTTCCTCTTCAATTCAGAAGACATCTTTCGGGCAAACTACTTTCACTGTCATGAAGTTGCCCTCTCGAAGTCCTTTAACTTGCATCGATAGCTCTCGTTTCAAGACAGCTATTCTTTTCTGTTGTCTTTTAATACTGACTTATATTTCAGTGATAAGAATTGAAAATGCTGTTTTCTTCGTGTCTTGTTTTGCTTTGTACCTCCTAGTCTAGTAGCTTTTGTTTTGTTTACTTTGTTAAAAAAAAGCCGATGTACATAAATGGAAATGAGCATATAAAAGTAAAATGGCGCTCGCCGTGGTGATACACAAGAGAAAAGAAAAGCAGTTTTGGGATGTGTTTGAGTTGCAAGGATTCGAAGATTTGAAACAATTTTGAATTTCACCAGAAGGTTTTTTTTATTCAACATTAGCAGTTTAAAATTTAAAAGCATTTAGCATTAATATTGATGTGATCCTTTTTTGTAGTGCTTATAACTAAATTTTCTCGTTAATAAATTAATCTTTCTTCAACCGATCCATTATTACGTTATGCTTCATTTATGCATGCTTCTGAAATTTAAAGACTTGAAACGTAATTTGAATTTACCTAATACTTATGATTCTCGAATTCCGAAACCCTCTGCGCTTTTGCGCATGCGCCAGGCTAAGTTGATTTCACCAAAATAGAGGTGAAATGTAAAATGGCGGGGGAGACGTTTACATTTTACCCCATCTGCATTTTGTGTTAATAACCAAAAATTATGATGATTGCAATCTGGAATCTAATATTGTATGCAAAGGGATATTGTAAATACTTTCGCACAAATAAACTGTCTTTGTTATTTTATGTAAACATTTCTCTGGGTATTTGATTTCCACAAGCTAACAAAATCCTTTGCGGGGGGAGGAAGCCACAGCGGAGTTACCCCTCTCTGCCTAGACATCAGTTGCCAAATAAAGATCGACCGTAACAACACCAGTCAGAAACAGAGGTGTGAGGCCTAATAGCCGCAACGCTCCGACCCCTTCCAAAGGAGGTACGTCTCGTCATCAGAGTAGAGATAACTGAGTGAACAAAAAGATTTTATTTCCTCATCTATATATGTAATGTTTATTATATCAGAGGACATTGCTATTAAAATGCACGAGGATTTTAATGAAAACTTATTTGACTATCTTATTAAAATTAAGTAAAATTTTTAAATATAATATGTAAATTTACGTGAATCGGAATACGTTTTCACGCACAAATGTTATCTTCAAATAAATTGCTGAGAAAGAGTTATTTTCATGGTAGAATATTTTTTTCAACTAAGACGCTCTATGGTAATTTGCTTCCTTATAATGTGCACAAAATACCCGATATAATGTGCTGCTTTTAATAAGACAGTGAATAAGTATCTTAAACCAGCGGGAGTAGTCTCAACTAAACTTTCTCGTATACCCCTAACAATGTGGGGAGAAAATAAACTAAAAGGCAGCAAAGTGAACAAGGGTCCCTAACCGCAGTGGAGGAAAAAAGTTTGGGAATCGGAAGCTTGGAGGCGAAAGGCGTGGGTAGAAGCGGAAAGGATTGGCGCAAGTGAATCGCGCAATTACGCAATAACGGCCTCGCGTCATTATGTGATGAGAAAAGACAAATAGGCGATTTGAACACCTTCTTTTTGACCGATTGAAATGAAAATTGGGCACGGATCTCCAATTATCGTTAGCAGGCCTCATACCAATTTTTCTTTATCAAAGCTTTAGGGCTTACGAGTTATAATGTTTAGAAGTATGCGATTATAGAGACCAACAGACAGTCAACCCTTTGACGGATTTGGCCCAAACTGTGACACAAACCTACATTCCTGATGATAAAAATGTGTACCAAATTTTATCCATTTGACTATTTAAGTTTGTGAGTTAAGTTCGTTCACATTAACACGAATGTACAGATAGACAAAATTACTGTGTAAGGATTTTGTCCAAAATTTGAGAGAAACCTACAAATTTTGTGTAAAGACCGCATACCAAATTCCATCGCTGCATCTCTAATAGTGTTTGAGTTATCATGTTCACAGACACACAGACAGACATAATTCCAAAATTGTGTTTTTCGGACTCAGGGAGATCTAAAACGTGGAGATTCGTCGAAGTCTCTCGAGTTCGATTTTCTTTTTGACAATTACAATACTTTCTCTTTGTATACTTCGTATACGAGAATTAAAATGGGGAGTCAGCTATACTTGGCAATGAAGTGTTCTGCTGAAGATGGGTAGAAAGCGTTTTGTTATCAGTTGAAGATACCATCAACCGATCTTCGGAAGATGTTGAATGACCGGCCGGTCTTGTGTAACTGGATGGTTTAACTTGGTGTTTATGTGAGTGACGGAAACCTTGCATTTATGTTCTTGATAAGGCTGATGTTTCTCGCTTGTCTGTATATTCGCCGTAAGAAGCCATAAAGTAAGAAAGTAGCCTGAGAATAAATTGGGATATAAATAGTGAAAAAGAAAAGATAATATTTTATGTAAGGAAACGTAAGAAATGATAAGAATTTTTTTTTTCATTACTATAAGATTCTATCTTCTTTAGTTACTTCGAGATATCTCTTAATGCGTACAAATGAGGAATGAGCTATAAATGAATTAACTAACCTGAAAATATCGAAAATCATTGAAAGTAATATAAAGTC
Organism: Araneus ventricosus; assembly: GCA_013235015.1. Lineage (NCBI taxonomy): Eukaryota > Metazoa > Arthropoda > Arachnida > Araneae > Araneidae > Araneus > Araneus ventricosus. Next base: position 4,550 of record BGPR01038330.1, on the reverse strand, counting down.
ACCAAAGACTCCAAACAAATACTTAAGTTTTTTTTTCTTAAATGAAGGAATAGGGGAACTGGATCAATAATTTAAGTTACTGTTTCATGAGATAAACGAATCAGGTTAGGAATTTTTAATAATATTTTGCTTTGTTTCAGAAACAAGTCAACGACAAGGTGTCACTCAGTCTTCCATAGCTGTCTGTTCCTATAATGAAGCTAAATTTCATCTATCTAGTTTTTGGAGTTGTGATTCATCTTATCCACATGCACACGGGCAGGAGGCAGACATAGGGTAAATGGGATTCGCCCAAAACTTTCTAGATATACACAATTTTGGTGTTATGATTAGATACCAAATTTCATGCGTCTAGATCGTTATGTTTACGTATGCAGATGTTTAGGTATTTTATGGCGCAAGAGTCATACCTTTTGGCTGTGGTACGCCAAATAAAATTGAAAGTAATATCGGGGTAAAATAACCCTCTCATATCGAGCGAGGCGGTCTCGGGCGTTCTAAAAATGTCCCTTCACAGCGACGAAGGCCGGTCTGAGGCGGTTGGCTTCTTTTGAGGTGAGGTGATGTTCTGAGGTCGCTGAGGAGATAAGCGCGGTAGGGGGCCCAATTATCCTTGCCTACCACAGCCCATTTCCCTGCGCCTTAAGGGAAGGTTATAGCAGGGGGTGGGGTAAATATCCACCCTTGTTGGCAGAGTCCAATTCATGTCGTTTCCTCCCAAAAACTCCAGGTTTTAAATTAGCTAGAAGAAAAAAGTCGCTTCGGAATTAAAGAAATAAACTAAAACAATATGCATGCAAACATGCATTCATAATTCCAAAACTTATTTTTTGGGCTCAGGGAAGTCAGAAGAGTGAAAATTCATCAAAATATTGTGGTCACATTTTTGATGATGACAACACTTTCTCTTTGTATATTTCGTATAGGAGAGAGTAAAAAAGTAGCCCTCTTAAATCAAATCAATTTCGCACCTTCTCACCAGATCACGCACCCCGCCTGACCTACCCTGGTTAATCCATTGAAATGAGCGTTAATTTCGTTAAAATTTGGTTTGCGTGCTTGTGTTATTAAAACTCGGCTTCAGTACGTCACAGAACTCGCAAAAACATAGCTCAGTTAAATCAAGTACCTTTTTTCCTCTTTCTACAACAGTGTAACAACAGTTAAATACCCCCTGTAAAACTAATGTGATCATACGTCCCGTTTGTAGGTAGTCAATACCGTTGTTCGCAAATACAGCTTCCGGACGCCGAAATGTCCCATTTCGGAAAGGGAGCAACACTCAGTAACAATTTGAAAACGGCGAGAAAAATCAAAAAGCTCCGAAGGTAAATTCATACATTAAATTATTTAAAGATTAAAAATAAAAGGTAATTAAAGAAATTTTAAGCAATTAATATATCATAATTTTTTCTGGAATCTATAATTTGCATGCCTTTAAATGATATATATAAGGAGATTGTTGCACTTTGGATCACTTTTTCTATTGTACGACTCAAAACTAACAATTTACAATTTTATTTTAGTTATAGGTATGCTATTTTACATAATAACTATTTAACTTTACTTTTCATCATCGAATTATACTCCCTTTGTGGAGCTTTTTTGACTATAGATTTCATCAAAAACTGGACAGCTTTACTACAGTATCATTTTACTTAATCACGTATGTTATAAACAGTGGCGGCTCGTCAGCTCAGAAACAAGCAGTGCTGCAGAAGTTGTATTGACCTTAGTTGTAGGAAATTGTATGCTGATTATTTTGGTACATAATGATGATATGCTAAAAATTGATAATTTTTGAGTTATAAGCAAAAAACTGGGAAATTTAATTTTTTTCATGTTTTTTGGCTATAACTAAAATTCCAACAAAAATTTTTGGTGGCAAACCTCAGATTCGTACTCAGCACCCCAAAAAAGATAAAGGAGCAAAAAATTACAACTCCTCCAGAAATTGATTTAAAATACTACTTAACGACTGGACTACTGAGAGACAGCGAAAAAAGACCAAATGGGGAAGACACGCCAAGCAAGAGCTGCTCCGGAGAGCAGCTCACTGGGTTGGAATTTCAATGGTAGAAAGGTTTGCTTTTTTTATTCCGATTGATAGCACCGAGTTTTTGAATACGGGAAATTTCGATTCTAGGAGGGACAAAACTTTCTGCAGCTCTGATCTGTCTCTCGCTCTTCATTTTTGATTTATTTTTCGCCTCACTTTTACGTTTTTTATAGCCCTCACGTTGCTTCAAAACGGGAAGTTAATGTAACTAAACTTTTACGTTTCTTATTACTTTTTGCCATTTTCGATTATAATTGAATTCTTTAAGTTGAAAAATAAACCAATTAGAATAAAAACGAAAATACAAGTTTTAAAATAATTTCAGGGGGGATAGCAACTCTAATGGACGAGCCGCCACTGGTTATAAATATATTTAATCATCAGTATAATTTATAATAGGTCTCATTATCTTGTACCGTTGTCAAATTGAGGTTGTCATCTAAGCTAACAAGAAATTCTCTAAACTTCCAGACCACACCACAGTGAGGATCTTTGAAACACAACGAGAGATTTAACGTCACTCAGGTCCAGCTCCATGATGGACCTTCATTAGGGTGCAGTCGCGTCTCAAACTGAAACACTATCGCCATACCGAAGTAGTTTAGTTCTTAAGTTACGAAAATTAAAGAACTCTTACAATCTTAATGTTACTGTTGAATATATTATAGAATGCCAGTTTTGTGCAAATATATTAACAGAATATTAGTGGATTTAGATAGCAAATTTTCATAATTTTGACACCAATACATTATAGGAATACAGAATGTGACAGGAGTTTGATGTGAAATCGTATTTAATTGTGTTTTCTATGTATTCGAAACATTTATTGTACTTTTCGCCAATTCAATTTCGTTGTCTCTGTATTTTCCTTTGTTCTTCATGTATTTAATCAATTTAGAGTAATATATAGATTGATGTTCATAAAATATTTAAGATTATTAGATAATATGGTTATTAGTATACTTATTTTGTGATTGGCGACATTTTCTTGGCTCAGTTTTAATTTCAGATTCCATTCTGGTAGGTTCTTGGCGATATTTTTTTTCAACGATACAGAAAACTAAATTGCTCAAGAAAAAATTATAATCTCCATGTTTTGCCCTTGTATCTAAATCTTTCTACACAGCCGCGAAATTATTTCGACATGCGATCAATAACCGAAAATAGAAGCAATAGTTTCAAAACGAAAAATTTCATTAAACTGAGACAAAATTTCAGAAAAACATGATTCCCTTCTTTTAGCGGGAACCTAATTGTCGCCAATTTGAAAGTTGACGCTATTCCGTTATCGAGGACCAGTTGTCGCCAATCATAAATTTAACCTTTGACAACTAACGGGACATATACGTCCCCCCATTCAAATCATAAAATTACTACCGGGATCAAAATTCCATTGAAATTCAGTGAAATATGTCCTATTTGTGTAGAATAAGAACGAATGTGCACATTTCAGCTTTAGTCACTTAGATTACAAAGCCTATTTTCGCTCAAGAAACCATTGTTTTCTGAAGTCTTTTTTTATGCGCATGTATGTTCGTTAGTTTTGAGTTACTGGTAAGAAATACTCGTTTATTTACAATAATAATGATAAAATATTGCAATTATATTAATAAGTTTTTGCAATAACTAATAATAATCTTGTTTCACGCATGAAAAAGTAATTATTTTTATTTACGGGACTATTACGTCCCAGCCTTTGGTGTAAAATTCGCTTGGAGGGGGAAAAACAATTAATTCGGTTTATTTCAAGCTTATTATCTTGATTCGCATAGAAAATTGAATAATTTTTTAATTCGTAGTCGAAGAGTTGATGGGTAAAATGCAATATGCCAGAAAACCTTGTTTAAAGTTTCGTGACTTTCATGCCGATTTTGCAAATTCCATGTAAATAAAACAAGTTTTCAATTAATGAATACCATCGAAATTCTCGAAGCAATACTGATGAATCTCGAAGCAATCCCAGCCAGTGTATTTTTTACTGACTGATTTATACTTTCTAATCTACAATATGGATGAGAATTTCTTTCGTGACTTAGCGCTATGTCCATGTCAAAGAGGGGATTTTGAAGGTACTGAAACCGTCAGAACCTTAAAGTTGAGATTTGTGGACCCCTAACCTCCTTTCGGTTGAAATCTAGAAGTTGGTACACACTCTTAAAATGGCGCCAAGTCGCCTAAGCTATTGCAACTATTACCTGCATTTGACTTTGTCGACTTAGCGCCAATGAAGCGCAGCGGTCCACGTCTTGCTTTGACGATTTACCTGCGTTTTAAAAGTGTGTACCAACTTCTAGATTTCAACCTTTACTTTCTTTCCAGCCTGTCACAATTGCTAAAAAACATTCTTAAAATGTTTATATAGTGATCTACAATTTCAAAAAAAATTACCTATATTGGGCAAACGAATAAAGATATCAAAATTGGTGTCTTTATAGGCAATTTCTGGTAATATCTTTGTAAATACAGCAGAAAATGTACTTTTCCGTTAGCC
>BGPR01038329.1:1528-14756 GCA_013235015.1 Araneus ventricosus | reverse complement strand
GAAGACAGTCAGCTTAAACGCACAAATGTAGATTTGTTTTTTTTTAATTATTTTTTTTTCTTTTAAACTTTTTAAAGAGAAATTATCAATACTGCGTTTATTTAACATGTTTAGAATTTTTAAAAAAGTACAATAATTTAACAGAAGAATTAAATAGAAACAAAAAAATGGCAGTTTTAATTTGTATGTTTATCGTTGGCTTATTTTGCATATTCTTTTTACATTTTTAAATCTAAGAAAACATTTATAAACTATTCTAAAATTGTGTTTCATACTAAGAGTGGAATTGAGAACCATTTAATTTCTCCCGGGATTTAATTATCAAAATACACATATCAGAAACCTCGAGAGATACAAACAATTTTTAATAAATTTAATTTCGTATATTAACCTGAATCTTAATATGTAGTACGAAAAAATATTTGTTTTTCATAAAAGTTTTATTAATTTGATATTAAAAACCATTAGGGTGCTATTATTTATTAACTGCGGAACAAATATAAACTTAGCTTGAATGAGTTTTTTAAAGTTATTGGAGGTGAACATATACTTTTATTATGCGATTACTAACATAAATTACAGCCAATTGAATATAACTAACTTTTTCACTGTTATACTTAATCTGAATGAGTTACTTATTCCCGCCCCAACTTTACTGTAAAAGCTTTCTTTTGTGAGCGATTTTTTAATTCAGAAAGAAATTATTAATATTAAAATTTAGGCACCTACCCACATACATTTAACAATGAAGCATCTTCATTCCTGAGAATCTGTATATTAGCTTCTTAAAATATGTAGGCCTAGTGGTAAGATCTCGACCTCGGGACCGGAGGGCCGCAGGCCCGAAACCCGATTCCACTGAAGATCCGCCGTGTATAGGGCCTGTTGCACGCTAAATCATACGCAGTGGCCAAACGTCCTCCCGCTGGCTTGGCGCGGAAGCTTGGAGAGTGGGGGCATCAGTTCAGGCATCGTCCTCGTCATCTGACCGCGGTTCAAAGTTACAAGACCCGTCCCTAAATAGCCCTCGTGTTGCTTCAAAACGGGACGTTAATATAACCTAACCTTAAAATATGTATATAATACAATCAAATTGTAAACTGTCTTGCGAATTTTATGAACTGTCGTAGTATTAAATTGCTGACATGAATAACAATCTATTATTTGATAAAAATGTTTGGGAACTATACTTAGTGATCATGAATAAATAACTTTTTAAGGTCTTTAATTCACTCGAGTAACTTATCTGTTTTACAATGCATCCCATAAAAAACAATAAAAAATTTCTCCCTTCTTGAATTTTTTAAAACTAATTTTTAAGTATTAAGTAAGTGTATTAAAATTATTAAATTTTTTAATAATAAATATTATTAATTTATTTATTACAATTTCATATTATTTATGTATTCATTATGTATACTTTCTTAAAACTTTAGTATATCGAAGTTTTCCAAAATTATTTCCAATTGGGCACCGCATTTCCTAAGGCCAGCCCTGAACCGGAATGATGTGAAGTTTTTGGACGGAAAAATGTTTTATCTAAATGATTTAGATCGATTTCAGTTTTACTGGTATTATCTGCATACAGAATCAGACTTTTTTTTCGAAACGCCAATTCAGATCTGTCATAGTCTGGGCCGCATTTGCCGTCAGTGGTGAAACTGAAATTGAATTTGTCAAAATGAATTCATCGTTATATCAGGGTTTGCTGGCAGATAATTTGTTCCTGATATATTTTCTGATAACATCAGGAGATTGAACATTTCAACAAGACAAAGTATCTGTGCATAATTCATTATTCTGAAAAATCCTAGATGAAAGCGGTATCCTACAAAATCCTGGTAAAAACTCTTCAATGGTTATATCGGAGTTCCGACCTGAATCCAATGGGAAAACTTTCGGGAATTCTGGTTCGATATGTTTACAAGAATGGGCGACAGGAGAGAAGCAAATTTTTTCTTAAAACCACAATAAAAATTTCTGGAATAAAATTGACCCGGATATCTCTCAAGTTCTTTCTGGTTCTATGAATCGACCAGTAATACAAGTAAAAGAAAAATGAGGTTCAAATATCACTTACTAAAGAATAAATCATATCGACGCTATATATTTTCCCAAATCTAACTGTATAGATTTTTAACTAATTGCTTATAAAATCACATTAAGTAATTAAATTTACATTTATTTTTGCTGTGAAAATAATGAAAAATATGATATAAATTTCTAGTTTTTTTGTCATGTATTTTTGCGACTTTATACTTTTTTCGACGAGTGTACCCTAACAAAACAATTTGCCAAATTTTATTTATCTATCTGTTGAGCTTTTTGAATTATCGTGTTTTCATTCGCGTACACAGACGGACAGAAAGACAGTTTTTTCACCAGCGAATTTCGTCGAAAATTGCTAGAAATCAACAAGTTGCAAACATCTAGCCTATTGCGATTTCGACAGGTAGTCACACACATATAAAATTTTCGAAATTTTAAAAAACTACTTTTTTTTTTCAAACATAAAAATATGGTCTATAATGAGGATATTCCTCAAAACCACGTGGCCGAATTATTTCACCATAACAATACTCTCTTTGTATACTTCGTAAATGGAAAGCCGTAGGTTATTTAATTACTAAATATTGTTTTGATTGCCTGTCAATGACAGGCAAAAATTACTTTTTCAGTGGAACCGTGAATATTCCTTGAAAACGTAATTTTAAACTTCAAAATTCTAATAGTCATTTAACTTTGTTCTTTTAGTAGTCTTGCAATCGTTCTGTTGATTGCCAACCGTGTTTTAAGAAACACGAGGGATATTTTGGAACGAGCCTCTTAATTTTTGATCCCTTGAGGTGGCGCCCTTTTCTCCAAAATGCCACACCAGCGGGAGGAAAAAAATTACTTAAGATCTAGTATTAGTCAAAAATAATTTACATCACAAGCCGTTTTATATACTGAATCTGGTCTAACCAAAAAAATAAATTTGGCGATAATATCAACAAATTTATTATAAAACATGCAAGAAAATGAAATAAAAATCGCATTTTGTAAACTCATTCTAGTCAGTCGCATAGCAAGTTTTTTTATGAAGTAATCCTTTTTAATAACGTTTTTTGTGTGATTGAAATATTAATTTTATAAATACAAAATCAGCTAGCCGACGTCCAACTTATTTTCAAAAGTGTTTTATTTTTATCCATGGCAAACGGGGCCGGGTGAATTGAACTATATTTTTTCACTCTCATTTCCTCTGACACTTTCTACGCCACCCAGGAGTCCTTCCCTAATAAACAAATAAGAAAAACTGGTCGTAAAATGTTTTCGTTTATTTTCGGCCTTCTTGCCTCCATGTTGAATGATGCCTTCAGGCGAAGATGACAAAAGACCACTTTCGACTTTTACTTTCTTTTTCTGCAGCGGCATTTACGTAATGGTAGGGACAAAAAAGATAGCAATTTGAGAACCAAACTGCTTAACGAAAAGAGGGATTCCCTCACCCTTTTTTTCTATTTTTTTTTATTTTTGAGGGACGTTACATTGTCATGGAAAGGAGCTGCTCTCGCGGCAAGCTTGTATTTCATCAAGGCCTGTACCAGAACAAAAGTATCTTATCTCTGCGATCTGTAGCAGTGTTAACCCCATGTATATATTCCCCATTTTTTGTTCTCAATAAATGCCGAGAGAGTCAGCCGGGTGGCCCCATGGTGGGTTCAGATTGTCTTTTTCGCTCTGTGTCCATCTCAACTGTAAAATAGCTATCACGGCTACAAGGCACAGGGTGGTGTTCTGTTCTATTATGGAAAGGATGTGGTGTATATTGTATAGAATGGCCTCAATTCCCATTGGAGGAATTTGTGATGCTTACGAGGCATATGAAAAAATATGGATCCCGAGCAATGCCGTGCCATCAGGAAGATAATAGCAAAACATAAAGTGTAGGAGAAACTGACTCTGCAGAAACTGGATTTCAAATATGCAGTTTTCTCGCTAATTACTTAAACACTTTTATGTCTCTATTCATTTACAAAACGTTCTACGATCTTTTAAAGGAATTATAGCCTTTAAAAATTGTTCTCTTATGATCACTAAAGGCACGAGATAAGAAATACTTAAATAATGGAAATAATTCAGAAGGAATAAAATTTTTATTTTTGACATCTTATAAATCAAAATACTCGTAATATAGACCATATCTTATTATTTTAATAGGAAATAAGAAGGAACCAGAGAAAATTTTCGAGTTACGAATCTGAGCTAAAAACTTTGCAATTAGCCATCACAGTAAAAGATTCTTTAAAATAATTTCCATGAATTGAAAAATTATCCAAGGGTTATTTTTAAGGATCTGAGGAAAATGACATCAATATTATTATCACAGTACATGTCAACAAAAGTTTAAAAAATAGTATATGCACCAGTCAGTTTCGATTTATTATTATTATTTTGGTTTTGTTTCATTAAGTTTTTATGTCTAACAGCACAGTAACTTTCTCGAATAATAATTATTTTTTAAATACTTATCTCAATAATTACAACGCTTTCTAATAATCACAGAAAATTACTTGCTAATTCGTAAAATCTCTTTTCAACTGTACTGTATTAGGGAAAGAATTCTAAAAAATTTTTCGTGTTCCATGGAAATATTATACATAATTATACATGTCTCTGTAAAGTGAATGTACTGAAATAAAATGAAGATATAAATGTATCACGAAATATTGATACAATAATTAGAAAACTTACTATGATTAACGAACAAATTTATTCTGTATTTTCAGTGTTTGAAACTTTTTTTTTTGTCATTTCCAGTAAAGAGAAATAATTAGTTAAGGAATCGATAAATAGTAGAATAGTATTCAGAATTTTTTTCAGAAGAATAAGAATTTTTATATGCTTGAATTGCAAATACTTCTAAATTCAGTGAAAAATGCTTGTTTTTAGTAAATATTTCAAAAGTAGCATTTACATTATGAAATGTTCTACCTTCAAGTTTCAAAGTTGTTCGTCTCATTCTGAACCTTGCGAAATTGAAGATGGATATACTCAAACGAACATGGATAATAAACATTTGGATTAATTAATGTTACTCGTTTCTTTAAAATACATGGTTGGAGATATACTAGGCATTCACGATGTTGTGAACAAATGGTCTCAATTAAAGTTCTGTAAAATAAAGTTTAGACCAAATTTTGATTTAAAGAAAACCTCCATAAGATTTATTTATTTTTCATAAAAAATTTCTATCTTGATATAAATTTTTGTATTTATTTTATTCATGAAATTTGTTTTATTTATATATTATTAATTCTTTGTCCTGTTTCCTCACTATTTTCTTATCTCTTTGATCTTGCATGTAATACAATCTTCCAAGTTTCAGTTAAAAATAAGGTTAATAGAAAATGCGTATTGCACTTCTCAATGAGCAGGCTTGCATATGAAAATATTGCATATGAAATCATCAGTAAAGTCGGCATTTTGTCTCATATTATTGTAGAAAAAGATTTTTTATGCCGTCTTAAAATTTAAAAAAATTTCTTTTCAATGATACTAATTTAATTGTCGTACATTTTCTTTCCTTAATTTTGACAATTTTTTTAGAATATTTTTTTTATATAGCATTTTTAACAATACATTTCACTGCAGTAAAATTAAAACGGTTCATTGCTTCTACAGATAATTCAATCTCTTTGTTTTCTTTAATTGCAGAAAGCTATAAAATGTAGATTCTGTTTATTTTTTCATATTCTTTGCAATCATAAATAGCTCTTCAGTTTTCATCTCATTTCCATAAATTATTTTGTATAATCTATAAACTAACTCCTCATTTTAATGTTAGAATCACATTCGCATTTTTCATGAAGCGAATGTTTCTAAGTATCAAACGAATGAAAGCGTTTCAAGCCATACTATTGACCTCACAACCACAAGATAATTTGGTGAGGGGAAACTCCCCATGGCAAAGTCTGGAAGACGTCTGACTGAGTTACAACTCTTGCGCCTTCCTTGGGAGGAGGCGTGGAGTGTTTCGTGACCCCCTCTCGGTTTAAGGGTTACCGAAGGAACTTCAACCAATCAACAGATTTCTAAGCCAAACACATTATTATTCGCGCCGAATGATGCAGGATAACGAGTGAGATATTCCACAATATTATTCTTAAAATATCGGCCGTTTTTCCTGTGCTATTAGGGGTCGTATGTGTGGTCAGGTCTTTTTCCCCAGTCGGATTAGGGCGTGGCAGTGTGGTATTAGCCCATTATCACTTAATAAGGGACCGTTCAGATATTACGTAAGCACCTAAGGGGGGTTTGCGATATGCTTAATTTTGCTGACAAGGGAGGAGGGGGTATGAGTGATGCTTACGTAAGACATTAAAATCACTTGATTTCCGAAAATCTCTTGTAACCTGCAAAAATAATTTAATTAAAAATTTAAATTTGGCAATAGAAAGTTAAACTTAATTTTTTTCAATGATGTTCTGAGGTCAAGCATTTTAACCACACAACAAAAACATAAACGATAGATAGCATGAATGTTCATTGAACACAATGGATAATAGTATCTTTTCTCTATAATAGCTGGGGGTGACAGCTCATAATAATGTTTGATGCATGAGGCTTATTTCTGAGAACTCGCTACTATTTCCTGTGATGAGATTGGAATGAAAGGGACCGATTTGTTGTATTGTGACAATACGATTGTCGTTTGCTTACGTAATTATAAGAGGGGAGTTTGCGATTTGCTTATTTTTGCTGACAAGGGGGGTCAAAAATTACCAAAAACGTAATATTTGAACGGCCCCTAATGGCATAACCCTTAACATTAAATTCTCATTGTATCTAAAAATTCATTTGTATATCTATGTAAATATCTCTTAATGTTTTAATAAAATGATTATTTTTTAAAATTTGGAACCATTCTTTCATGTTAATCTACCCCTAGACAAACCAAACCAATACCTTCCTTTCTCTACATTTCAGTTTGATTCATTACGCCATTGCATTTTGTGGTATCTTGTGTTGACGCGAGATCGAAAAAAATGTATTCTAATAGAACAAAATAAAGTGAGAATAATAAAAGGAAGATCTTAAAAATAAAACAGTTATAAGAACTAGAAGATTTGTGCCCGTCTAAGACTTGCTTTTAGATTGCCAACAATATCTGAGATATGAATATCACAAATTTACCAACGACAGTTGTAGAAGAAAATCTCACGCATGTTGCCAGAAGGCTTAAAATTAAAAAAAAAGCCTAAAAAACAGAACTGATGAATCAATTGACACTAACTTTCGCTTTCTCCGAGTAAAAACAATGCAAAATCCACCAACCGGAAAAAGGCATTACCAAATACAAACAAATATGATGAATTGATGAATGCAAATCTTCAAGTAAAAGGCGCCTTTTTCAGCGTAAGAACGGTTAAGGAATATTCAATTATAAAATATAAGTGCGAAAAAGAAAGAACTTGTTCTGCTTGCATTAATTAAATATAAAGAAATAGATTGTATTATAGATTGTCTATAGAAAACTAATCACAAAAATCTTTATAACATTTAAGATAACTTTCCTCTTAATTATTCAATTCAAAAATTAATTACGTTAAAGGAAGAAAATATCGGATGCACCATTGGAATAGAGAGACCTCAAAATAAATGAAATTCACTTTCCCGCAATGATAAAAACCGCAATGATAGCTGGCATCCTCCGAATTCTAAGAAAAACCTCACTGGTCCCCCAACCCTTCTGGACGAGCCACTCTACCGAAGACAGCGCGCTGCGGGTGTGAGCCAAGCCCACATTCCTTTCGGTACACTCCGAATTCTAAGGAAAAGAAACCCCTCCCCTGTTCCCCAAAGCCACTCTAATGAAGAAAGCGTGCGATACGGGTGTCAATCACACTGCGTCTGGTGGCACGTAGCCACGCCCACACTCATGAGCTTTAGTTCCATGCCTGGCTTTTTCTAATATAGATATAAAAAGAGAAAAGAAGAAGTTATGAAAATTTAAGCTTAATTACTAGGACAAAATGATAAACAAAATCCATTATAGCACAAGAAATCGTAAGCCGAAACAAACAAGAGGTACCTACCTCTGACTGGATTCGAAATCCAGTGCGACTTTTAAAAATACGGTCACATTCTGTTCTAATAGGAAAAACTAAAAACAAAACTGCAAAGTAACAGATTAGGACTTCAAATGAGCAAAATAAAGATGATAAAGAGTAATAAAAAATGAAAGTATGGCATTGTCTTCAGGAAGATAAGGAATGAAATAAAATTTTAAAGTTTTCGAACGGTTCTAAACTGTGTCCAAATTTCAAATCACAATACACGAACCAAATGCTTGGTCACTGAAGTAAAAACCTTTTGTCAAATTCAAAAAGCCATGAAACTCGCTGTAGATTGTAATTAAACACAGCTTAACATCAGAATACCTTTCGAATTTATCTAGTGATGAACTAATACTGCCATATTTTGGAAATGTAGTTCTAAATTCTAAGTTTTGAACTTATTTCAAGAGTTGCCTTTAAAGAGAGAGACGTTTAAGAAATTATATTCCAGCAGTTAAGGCCGTATTTTTCTAGTAGTTGTATAATAAAATAATTTAGGCATTGAGATTAATTTAAGAAAAGAAATTCATTTAGCTTACTGGATGACATTATTTTTGTTAATTAATTTTATGAATTAATAAATAATAACAAAGTCGGGACACTTCATTACAGTTTGAGATAAGAAATTGGAATATCCATGTTTTTGTTTCATCAAAAAATTTCCCTAGAATTTACGCCAACCCTAAAAAATGCATTTAAAAATTTTTGAATTGGGTGGGAAGTAACTAAATAATTGCGATTTAAAAGCTTGAAAACAAAACCTTTGAAAATCTCGATACTTTTATTACCAAAAGCTTAATACCTTGTACGCAAAGAAACGAAGGCTATAAAAAATAGAAGAAAGTAAAAGGCCAGGATACAATTGATTTGGTTCAATAAGTTGGTAGAGAATGTCCTATTCTATTAACTTCCGAAAAGCAAAAGCTGAAATACAAAAAGTTTATTTAGCTTTTTTATATAAGTGTATGTATAGACGACGAAATTATGGTGGAAGTTTTGGAAGAGGTTTATTTGGAAAACCTGTTTTCCCTTTCCTAAAACAAACAGAATTAAACTATTTTTGTTTTCAAGGATGTCAGTGAAAAAAAAATCGGGAATCTATTTGTTTTTGTACTTGCTTCCTACGAAAAATAAATATCTTTCTATCTATCATAAAATGTTTTCATTTGTTTTTGCAGAATGTTACACTGGAAAGAAAAAAAAGTAGATCAGATTAAATATTTAACTTTTCTTCTATAATTGAGTTCAGGAATAAACAATTTATTCATTACTTTGTAAAATTCTGGGTTTTTGTTGGCTAAGACAGGCTTAATGTTAATTAAACATGTTTTACTTCAAGATTTAATCAAATATTTGTTTTTAATTTTTTCCCACTCTAAACTTTATGAGAATATACAATACATTTAAGTACAAGTTAAAAGTAAAGTAAATAAATGCTGAAATATTAAAAATCTTTTCAACATTTACTTATATTTTTAAGAGGACATACGACTGTTAAACCTCAAAAATTTTCTATTTGATGAAAAAAAATATTATTCACGAGTCTTTTCTGAACAATTTAAAAAACAATCCGCCTTAAAAAATTCTCATAGTTATGAAATGTATGGAGAAAAATATATTAGCTGTTCAAAGTAAACATTGAAATGGCCATATATTTAAAGCGCTGTATCTCAAAATGTGTTTTTTTTTATATTGCGCGCACAATATCTCAAGAACTATTGAATATTTATTCATAAAATGTTTACCGAATATGTATTGTGCTATGTTCTACAAATTTAACCACAATTTTTGTACATAATTTCTCCAAAGAAGCTTTTCTGGGGACTGAAAAGTTGAAATGTTTACTATTTTTAAGATTCTATTTTAAATTGGTATATAAAATAAACATTCAATTTAAATGTTAATAAATTGAAGTTCAGAGATTTAAACAGACTGTTTGAATTACTTAAATACCCAAAATATTGTTTTTTAAACCAATATTTTATCCGTAATCATGCACACAAGGTGACTATCTCATTTTTTCTCTAAAATCCATATTCATTACTCTCTCAAATAAATATATACCAATATAAAGGTTTAAAAATGTGTGTTCTATAAGAGAAAGAAACTATATGTTTTTAGGAAAAAGGGAGAGTTTGTGAATTGCATTATTTCAGAGATATAATGCTTAAAATTTGACAGTTTTCCACCATTTTTTCGATGTTTAAGAGACGTATGTCCCCTTAACTCCAAAACAATTTTCTTTTACAACTTTTACTGTGCATAGAATATAGTGAATCTAATGTTACCAGTATGGATGAACCAACTTGAAGGAAAAAATAGTAAAAGCAATGGCAAAATACAGGGTGTCCGAGAATTGTTGGACCCATTTCAAAAATTAAAGGAAAAACTAATAATGTTACAACTACAGTATTTTTGTTTAAATGAGAGCCCATTTTAAACAGTTTTTTCTCAGATAGGTAACGCGCCGTTACGGCCGTCATGATGTATTAGCGCAATTTATCTTCGGCAATCGAGGTCTCGCTGGCTGAGTGGCTAAGGCGACAGGTTAGGAAGCGAGTTGTCGGGGATTCGAATCAAAGGCTCGTCAGCATGCTCTGTGTTTGCAATGAGTTTGACGTGACAAATTTTCTGCAAGTTCGAGGGGAGGAAGCGCCATGAATTGGACTCTCCCAAACCGGAAGGTCATTTAACCTACCACCTCTCCCCTGCTATAACCTTCCCTTAAGGCGTACGGAAATGGGCTCGTCGCTCTTAAGAAGAAATTTTTAGACCGCCCGAGAACGCCTTGCTCGGTATGAGAGGGTTAAGATAGAATGTTTACATCTCGTCGAGTACAGTCAAACCTGTTTTTGTGCGGTCCTTCTCTATGCGATTTTTTTACGGTGTTGGCATTATGACACCGTTGTAATGTTTTCTATCAGTGTACATATGTACACTGTAAGGCGCTCTTCGCCTTTAGGCGCTATGTTCATTTGTTATCAACAGTCTCCCGATAATACATATTCAATCGTTTTCGTTTTTGACTAACATTAGTTATTTTCCTTTTTTCACTACAACGAGTAGCAGTGAATTATGTGCATTTTGAAAATTGCTTCATGTGTCAAATGAAAAATTAATTTAAAAAAAATGTTTTTATGTGTAATTTAATTATTTATTTTGTTTGAAAGCACTTTCTCACTATTTCGTAAATCTTGGATATATTTTCTAAGTGCGACTTTTTTTTATGCGATCCCTCTCAACCGCATAAAATGCTTTTCATCTAATACGTTGTAAAAAATTATTTGTTATAAGTATTTATGAAATTTTTGTGCGTTTTTTTATGCGGTTCCTATCTACCGCATGAAAACAGGTTTGACTGTACACATAACCTGTGACAAGTCTACGCTATAATATTCAGTTATACCGAAAAAAGATTTGAATAAAAAAAGTGTTATGCAGAGGTCAGATAATTGAAGGCATAACATAAAAGTGTTGTTGTTTTTTGACAATTTATTCATTTCCCACTGATTTTTCAAAATGCAATCATGCAACCGTCCTTAATGTTGTTACCAAGGAAAAGTCGTTGAAAGGCTAAAACTGATTCCAATAACCAAAATAAAAGCAGAAATAAATTGGTTTGTAATTTCAATAAAGAAACCAAACAAACAATACAACAGAATTTTCTTTCTTAAATTATTCGATGTGAATTAAAATTAAATTAGCAGCACACAAGATTAAAGACAGCATATTTTGAACCAATGTGGGTACTTTATTTCAGATTTGAAAATTCCTCACAGATCAGGAATAAGAAAAAGAATCATGGTAAAAATAAACAAACTCTGCACAAAAAAAGAGTCTCAAGCGCGCAAAAATGTTCAAAGAATTTTCTTACAGAAGCTAATAAAAATGAAGTTAACCCTGCTTAGCTCCTTTCTTTTAATTTTGAATCAAGCTACCGATAAATTACTAAGGTTATAACATCAGCAGAAATAAATATGTAAGTAGATTGTATTGAGTTCTAAATAAGAAGATCGTTCTTTTCCTGAGAATTATATTTATAGAAAGGTACGTTTAAGTGATCTTGCTCCAGAATTTAACTTCAATATCATAGAAATTACATCGCCATTTAGTAAAAAGTTTCAAATACATAAAAGAAACTCAGCATTCGAATTTCTTCGAAACTTTTTATTGCCAAATATACAGAACTTTATACGCAAAAAACACGGACGATAAACAAAAGATACAGTCAATTTGGTCCTTTAAGCCAGTAGAGTATGTATTCTATTGAATAATTTCTGGAAATTGCAGGACGAAATACAAAAGGCTTTTTCCTTTTCCATTTTCTAAATGTATAGAGAAGAGTTGGGTAATCTTGATTCTGGATGTACTTCTTCTTTCTGGACTGATTCTCAATTTCTCTCCACTGGTCAAGAAGAAGGAACGACCGTAGTAGATGTGTTGTTGCTGTTAAATTCACGGCGTCTCTGTAGATGAGTTTGTTTTAAAACGTGAACTCTCTAATGTCGTTTCGTTTTTAAACTATTCTTATTTAATAATCATTACAGTTATAAAACAAATTTAAGCCGGCTTATTATATCTTTACTAAGGATTTATACCCTATCGAACGATAAGGATTTAGTTCAATAATTACGTGGTCCCATTTCGTTTTTCATAACCTCTGCACTCGGGGTAAAACCGGGTATGCCAAGTGGCGCAAGACCGGGCCAGATAGTATTGATGATTTTTCCGATGAAGACGATGAAAACACATCAGGCGTTGATTGTTTATATTTTAATGATGTACTTTCTAACGTAAACAAATGATAAGGGTGAATCCAATGTAGAAACTGTCTTGATAGCTATACGAAGGCTGCAGTGACGCGGAGGAAGAAGACAATTGCTTCGTATGTGAATTTTGTAACTAATATTATTTAATTGTCATATAAAATATAAATGTCTGCTACTTTTCCACTGAAAATCTAGTTTTTCTAATTTTCCATAGGGTTAGCATGTGCACACTGTTTTATTCACCAACTTCAGTCTCAATAAATAGTTTTCTTGAGTTATGTATAAATTTTGTTCGAGAATTAACTTAACGGGGCTTGGAGATGGCTTCTTGTGATTACCGACCAATGGGACAAAACT
>BGPR01038328.1:0-14756 GCA_013235015.1 Araneus ventricosus | reverse complement strand
GAGAATGATCTTAGATTTGAGGTACCAGCTGTGGAGGTGTATAAATGAGATTTTGATGCTGTAGCGATGATAAAATAATCCTGAAATCCTTCATTGATGGCTCCTTCAAAAAGTGCTTTAATCATGGACGTTGGTTGAGCTTTATCTTGAAAGCCAAAGGAAGTAAGGTGAATTTCACAAATGTCGTTGTGGAGAACATCAAGTATGTTAGTCAAAGGTTAGGATTTGGTCAGAGGTTATGTTCAAATCTGCTGGTAGCCCTACAAAAGCCTCCTGATCTCTCTTATTAAGTTGGATACAGGGGTTCGAAGATTGCCGAAATAAGGGAGAATGAACGCCATTTGCCACTTGTTTGAAAAAAAATTGAATGGCCAATCTCTTGATTTTTCCAGAGGATTTCCTGTCCCGCAAATTTCAGTAAGACAATGTTTGGTGTCCATATTGGAAGGCCAAGGGCAACTCTAAGAGCAGTAGTTTGGATGGTGTCACAGATTTTGAAATGAGTCTGCGATAATTTGTTGGTGATTGCGCAGCTGTAATAGAAAGGGCTACAGATTCCATTGTTAGTGATGCTAACCAGGTCTTTTTTTCTGGGGCCGTACGATTTATAGGCGATTGTTTTCAAGGCGTTAATTTTTCCGAGTGCTTTTGCTCGAAGATTTTTGACGATGGCGCCATTCTGATTAGTTTTAGAGAAGATAATTCCCAAATATTTTAATGAATCCTTCCAAGGAAGGGGAGAACCTGCGTAGGAGATGCGGGGAGTAGAAAGCAATCTTCTTTTTGATAGGTCAGCAATAGCACTTTTCTCAGGATAAATAGATATCTTCCAATAGGTACACCATTTGTAAATATTCTCCAGTTTTTTTCTCAATGTATTCCAATGAGCTACGAGAACAATAAATAAAGATGTCATCTGCGAAAATGGAACATTTGAGGCCTTCGTTTTAAGGTCTCAAAGAAATCAAACATAAAAATGGGAAACATAAGGGGTGATAAGGCACTTCCCTGTGCTAATCCTTTCTAAATGACTTTTGTGTCCGAAAGACTGTTTCTCCGTCGAATTTGTAGAGTTCTGTCACGTGAAAACTGATGAAAGAATTTGGAAATATTACCTGTGATACCCAATTGAAGGCATTTCAAAACAAGGCCATCAATGTACACCGAGTCGTACGCACTTTTGATATCCAAATCGATACCGATAAAATAATTTTTTTGATGATGAGCTTCCGCTATAGCGGTATGAATACCATAAATTGCAAGCTGATTGTCTCGGATGGGTAAGAAACCATAAATATAGGAGGGGATTTTTTTTTATTGAAGATCAGATGATGTGTAATGCGTTGCACCAAAATTCTTTCAAATATTTTTGAACAGACAGAAGTGAGGACGATGGGCCTGTATGAGTTAATCTTAGATTTATCTTTATTTGGTTTTGGGACCGGAACAATGACTGAATGTTTCCACTGCTCTGGGATATCGGTTGACGAAAAAACTTTTTGGAAAACATCAGTTAACTTTAAAAGATGCACAATGCTTAATTTTTTGAATCATTTTGCAGGGATGCAATCCGCACCTGGGGATGTATTTCTAGTTTTCTGGATCGCTTTTCGCACTTCTTGGAGTTGGATTGGAATATTAAGGTAACTATTTTTATCGCCGTTGAAATCCAAAGGAATAGGTTCATGGGTACTATTGGAGAAAAAATCAAGAAAAGGGTTGCTCTGATTCTGGGGATTCGAAACATAATGATTGTTATATAGGATGAGGTTTGAAACATTTACTTCTTGATTTGAACGGTTGTTGATTCTTTTTATCATTGAATAAACCATGCGGGGGTTCCGAATAATATTGCACATTTTATCTTAATAATTATTGTTTGCCTTCTTAATGTGAAACCGGAGTTTTGCTGCATACTTTTTATGCTTAATCCAATCCGAAGTGGAGACATTTCATAAATCCCTGGTCCTAATTTTTTTTTAACGTTCGAAAATTATGGCAAGAAATGTTCCACCAGGGAGGATAGTTGTTACCTGGCAAGGCAGTTTGTTTAATTATCCCAGAGATTTTGCGCAACACAGTATGGATATCGGAGTTTGTGGAACATAAAATTTCTGAAGAATTTTTCATGATAGAGTTCCAATCAATCGTTTTAATGGTTTTCGAAGACTGTCCCAAGAGTGGCCATGTTGTGACCACCGGGTTATGGTCACTTTCAAAAGTGGAAACCGAAACGAAACAATCAACTTGGTGATAGATTGAGGTTGAGCACAGAGTAAGATCTAGGGGTCTATTCTGGTACCCCCAGTTGGGTTGGGTTCCGCACTTTAACAACGGAACTCAACCCAACCGGGGGTACCAGAATAGACCCTCTAGTAGAGAATTTGTTCTCGTGTACGAAGTCGGGTTAGACTTGTTGAGTATTACGAAATTAGAGTTTTGGAGCTAATCGACAAAGCTGTTGCTAAGAGATGTTGAGGTATTAGAACCCCACATTGGATGGTGAAAGTTGAAATCCCCAAAAATGATGACTGGAATTGAAAATGATTCGAAAAAAGATTTTGCCTGCTGTATATCAAAACCTTGAGGAGCACGTAAATTAACAATAATGAATTTGTAGTTATTAAAGTAGATTTCAGTAACAAGAATTTCAAGGTTAGTATCTTCAGAAAACAAAGTTGGGATAATTCTACCAGCGGCAGTCTTGGGTATGCCGGTAAGAAGACCTCCTCCTGACCGATTTTGTCTATGAGAGTGAAAAAAGGTCATATTTGAATTACGAAGATGATCATCTGGGTTGAAAAATGTTTCTTGGAAAATCCAAAATTGAGAGGTAGAAAAAGGTGGAAGTTGAAGCCAAATTCTCTTGTTCCGTAGACCTCTACAGTTCCATTGAACAAACGTCACAAGATGCAACTGTAAAAATAAAGATAATAAGGGGAGAGGAGAAAAAAAAAGGGAGATGCGATTTGCAACAACAACAGCAAAGAAATAGGAAAAAAAAAAAAACCCCAAAGACTTATGAGGGAGAAAAAAAACACCAAAAAGCTCCAAACTAGGTATGGTGCCCTTCTGCATCTAAATGCATGGGTGTACCTGAGAAGTTCACAAAGTTCTTCACGGCCCTTTTTTTTTCTAGAAGGCGATTCGGTTTTTGTTTCAGTTTGATTCATCATTTTGAAGAAGTTTTGAAGCAGGGTTTCAACAGTTTTTTCAAACATTGTCATGAGGGCAAGGGTGTGCTGCTCCATTTTTTCTTGAAACGCAAGAGTTTGTTGTTGCATTTGTTCCTGAAAAGCAAGGGTTTGGTGTTCAATTTTGTCTAGGAGAGATTGGACAATAGATTTTATTTTTTTATTAACAGTGCTTTCAAAATCATTGCCGGCAATATTTGATTTTACTGCTGACGCGTAATTTGTATGGGGGTGCGACTGAATATGCATCTGGCCTCTCCTGTCGTAAGATGGTTTTGGGATTTTAACTCTAACACTTGTTGTTCTTTATTGTACATGGGGCATGCTTTAGGTGTTGCAAGATGCGGCCCTTGGCAATTTCTGCACTTTGCCGGCTCTTGACATAGACCAACGTGAACCATTCCATACAAGTAGCAAGCTGGGTTTTTTTTCACAAACTCTAGTTGAGTGAAAGAAGCTAAAACATTTTAAACATTAGCGAGGCCTGTCGATTAAAAGGCTGAATTTTCTGGTTTATGAACCAGATCTTAACAGAATCCGGCAGAGATGTTCCAAGAATAGTTGCAAGGACTGGTGAAACTTCGGACGATGAGTTTTGTTTGACAAATCTACGCATATGGGAGATGACAATATCGTTATTACGGGATAATTCTTTCGCTAGTTCTTCGAGTGTGGTTTTCGTTGGGATATTAGAAATCAGGAATTGCGAGGTAATGTTTTCCAAAATTACGTCTCTGTAGACACTGGAATATTTAAAACGTTTTGGAGAGCAAGAAGTTTAGCCGCACATACCGGGTCCGAGGTAGAGAAGAGAAGTTTTCCATGACGAGTATATTTCATGTTAGTGATATTTGAGTGCTCAGGAACTTGTTTGATGTATGAATGTAGTTGAAAAGGGTTCGAACGAGGCATTTTTGCAGAGCTGTCCTTTTTAGCAATAACTATGTTGATTGTTTCGAACCGTTTTTGACAAAGGTGAAAACAAGTTCATTTGTGGGTTTACCGCTCATAAGAAATCTGTCATTAAATGCAGCAGCCATATTGTCAAGTTCTTTAACGTAATTCAAGGACGGAAAATCATCAAACACATCAGAAAAAGTTACGATTGAATGGCTCAAATTGCACAAAAGTTTGCGAAATTACGTAACCAAAATAAGGGAACGGCGAAAACAAAATGGGCAGATCTTACCTGTATGGCTTCAAAAACTATAAGAGAAAAAAGACGCAAGAGGTAGTCAGGCGCAATACCAACAAAATTCAACACAAGAGCTAGAGAGAACCAACCGTCACCAGCTCCAACCGACTTTTAATAAGAGACTTACTAAATTGTTTATTCATAAATAAATATATGATATTCCTTAATCTAGTATATAATTGATTACTTTCCAACAAAATGTTGACTTTCATTTATTTGAAATTGCTTGTAAATATTATTTAACTAATGCACAGTCAGTGCCATTATTTAAAAAGTGCTATTTATTTTAAAATGTTAAGTTTTCTTGCACTGGTTTTTAATAACTAATTTTATCGTTTAATTTAAAAAAATAAACCTGTACAAAATCTACCCAATAATTAGTCAATTATGATTTCGTTTAAAATGTAAAAGTTCCGTCGACTATCATGTTTTCTTCGTAGACAGGTCAAAAATTTTAAACTAAAAAAAAACAATGTGAAAAATAAAATAGAAAGCTTGATCACTAATATAAGGTTATTTATTAAGCTTAAATGGAAACATCCATGCACTTTTAAGATTTTTTATATACTCTTTTGTAATTTTTTTTTTCAGCTATTTGTACCTTTTTCCATGAGAATGACCTGGTAGTGTTTTTCTATATGGAATAGATAAAAAACCAGTCTGTCTGAACCACTATTTTACATCTGTTTATATAGAAATGAATTTAGGGAGTTTCTTGGATAAGTCAATATATTGCGATACAAAAACTTTGCATTTCGGGGCCCCCTTTCAGCTCCAGACCCCAGGCGTGAGCTTGATGTGCCTATCCTTTAATCACTCCTGAATGTTAAAATTACCAAAAGCGAATATGTTGGGAAATTGAAAAAAAAAAAAAAAAAATGTTCACAGTAGCAACCTCTTTAGAACTACTTAGAGGAAAAACATTCACTTTTTACATTTACCACATTATAAAGCATTATTGATTTGACACTTTAAATGTGAAAAAAAGGTATTTTAATTGGGCAATAATTTATAGACACTGGAAAGTACCCCCGAGTATAGGGGATAGAAAACAAAATTTAGTTACAAAATTCGCTAGCTTCCCCAAACACGATTTTTTTTTTTTTTTTTTACAATTCCTAGTTTTAGGCAGCTAAAATGAAACAAAAATTTAATTTTTTCTGCAAAAGTGGGGGACAATGCCCCTCCCATGTCACCATCACTGGGCACTTATACCATTTACCACTTTTAGACTTCAATTGATGCTTGTGCCAGCATTTAATCAAAATGTGCAGTAAGAGATTCTATCTAGTCTCAGTATTGTGGTTGCTGGAGAGTAGATTGAGAATTAATGGCAATGGCTCATTTCTGATGCAACAATGTTGGAAATCGTGAACAAACAAAGCGACCCTTATATATGCTCTATTCTTAGCATTCATGTGAATAAGATGTTTTTTAACACTAAATCGATCTTTCTCTAGGACTTTGACTCTTTCCTGTACCTTGTATAGTTTTTCGAGATTTGTATGTGAATTCCTGACTTTGCCGCTAGACTTTATGACACTCTGTACCAGTAGCATAGCGAGGGTAAGCAGGGTTCGTACATATTTCCTTAAAAGAAAATCAAGGACTATCAAGGACTTTTAAGGACTAAAAAAAACAAAAAATAAGGACCTCTAAATTGAATAAACTTAACGAATTGTCGCACGCATTTTTAAATAAAATCTCATTTTTGCAAATTCAACCTATTAGATGATAAATTATAATATAAAACATAGAAGATACATTACAAATTTAACACAACAAAACTCCTAAAAATATGAGTTAATAAATTGATGAAAAAAACTCCCATGAAACTGGTAATCAAATTAAATATATTTTAATTCCATACTTTTTTCATTCAATTTCACACATCCAAGGTATTTATTTTAATTTCTTTTTCAGAAATTGTTTTTCTTAGTTCATGCGATTGAATAAATAAATTTATGTTCTTTGACTTTTCAGCCTCATTAGCTAAATCATTTGCTTTTTCATTTGTTTGGTGCATGTCCGTTTGGAGGAACATTTTCTTTTGCTTTAAAAAATCTATTTCTTCCTCTAGAGCTTTTCGTTTCAGTTGTTTTGTTTCAGTCTTTTCTTTGGATCTTTCACTTTCTAAATACTGCATGTATTTTGCTCTAGCTGAGGTGGCAGCCGTCCTCATTTCTTTAGTAATTTTTAAGTCATAAATACAGACAGCTTAATAAACTCATGATTTACACGCTGGAAATTATATGAAGTATCTTTTAAATTTTCTATTTCCAGCGTCTTGTTCATCGAAAAACCTCATTGTCCATGTGACAGTATTAATACCATTTTGATAATCTTCCAAACTTTTTCATGATGATTATTGCTAAAATAAGTTAAGTAAAATTATCAAGGGAATCGCTCTTTGGATTGAAAGAAGTAAATTCAAATGAATTTGGCTTTACAATATTTAACAGAAAATCTGCATAGAGTAACAAAATTTCGTCGCAATCTTTTCCCAAAATACGTTTATTTTGCGACAATACAATCAATACCTTTTTCATTTTTCCCTGTGCTTTATCGGGATATCCAGCCATTGCTCGTGGATCAATGCAAATCGCAGGTCTTACTAGTGCGTAATTCACAGGACATTTCTGCATGAAATGTTTTATCATTGTTATGATTTTTTTCCGACTATACTGTCCGAGTGTGAAAACATCCTTGTCTGCTAATTCCTTATTTTTTTATCTTTTCTTTTATTATTTGCTCTGCAGCAAATCCTAAATACACTTAACTTTTATCGTTATACAAGTTTGGGTCACTGAAGTTGAATTTGCATAAAGTCTCAGGTTCCTCAATTCTTTCATTCTCTGGTTTCAAAATTTTGAAATGTTGAATGCAATCATTAACAAGTTTTAAAAACATCACTGGCAAAAAATGGAAGTAAAGGTTTATAACTTTGATACTATTCTAAAAATGGTAACAGCAGTTTTGACAATCATTCCTATGGAACCATGGACCAATAAAGGCCATCTGTAACTCCTCCCTTATTTCTCAAAGTGTATGCGATGGATATGGATTCGTAGAACGCGAGCAGTGTCGTCTCCCCACCCCATTCCGCGAGAGCCATGTCGACCGAGATTAGAGCCGCCGAGGAGGAGGAATTGGAAAAATGATGATCGGTGAAATTTTAAACTTTTTAATAATGGCAGAGTAAAAAGTAAGGACTTTCAAGGACTTTTTAAAAATGGGGCATAAAAATAAGGATTTGTAAGGACTTTTAAGGACTAAATGTAAAAGTAAGGACTTTTAAGGACGCGTACGAACCCTGGTAAGTGGCGCCAGGGCATGATATTTTTGTACCCTTTCATCATATTTGTCTTTAAAAAATGATACATAGGCACTAATGTTTGGTTCTCCCTAAGATTGGTACATGGGGCATCTATACCCCCCCCCCCAGTTGCTATGCTTCTGCACTGTACCTTTATTATAACAAAAGAAAACTGCAGTTTATGCAAGAAAACTTTTAGACCCTCCGAGAAACAAACTAACCAATAGTTTTGTTGAATTTGTGTAGAAACTCGGTTATTTACTTAATCAAATTAAAAGACAATAGCAAGATTCTTGGCTCCACATCGTAAACCACATTTCACTATATTTGATAATAATTTATGCCACCTTTCATTTTGTAAAACCTTCTTAGCATGCTATTTGATATATTAATTGCCAAATTAGCTTGAGTTCATCTCCAGTCCTATGGTTCAAAGCATGAGTGTATGACCATACATGTCTAGTACAGCACCTGAAGAATTTGGGGGTTTCAAACTTAACCAACTGAAATCAAGATTGCCATGAAAATTCTCTCTGTTGCTGCAACGACTTCGATATAATTTTTTTTTTAAATCGGAACAAAAGCAATTGTGCTTTATTTCTAGTTGAGTATGCAATCATGAATGAGATCTTTTTACCTACAGAATAAAAAATACTTTTTGCCTACAGATCGATCCTTTTAATAAATGTCTACCTTCTTGGTTAAAACACTCATAATGTATTTGTTCTTCACTTGTTTCTCACAATTTGTTATGGTGCTCTTAGCCCATGTGATTTAAGTTTGCTGAAATAACAATTAATATTAGATTATTTGTGGAATACCATGAAGTTTATATGCTTGAATAAAAGAAATGAGTAAAAATGTGAATTCTGAATTACCCCCTCATATCTATGTTCAAATTATAGAAGCGATAAGCTTTTCTAACAATTTGTTAATAAAAAAAAATATCATATTTATTAATAATGATGTAGTTTTGAAGGAAAAAAAACCGCAAAAAATTCACAGTATATCCACAAGTATTTTATTGAAAACCTTTCGTACATTATTAAGAATCAATCAAATTACACACAACAGAAATATTTAAACAGCAAATATTTTCGAATAAAACAAGCTTCTCTGCGACACATGGTTTATTATTTTAAATAGTAGGCAAATAAATTTTGTAAAGATGAATATACTTCACATGACTGCTTACCTGAATATAGTTATATGTTTCTAAGTATCTTCCTATACCTACCTATCATACCAGTATATGAATTTATGTTCTTTTTTTATCTGGTGGAAAAAAAAAAAAGATATAAATTCTCTTAATTGCAACAAAGATACCAAGAAGTGAAATATTCAAAACAAATTTTGCCTTATATCATGTATGTTTATATTCCAAAGTGGTGCAACAAGGGCTGTATGAGAAATAATACGAGACATGTGAATTATAAATACTAGATTAGAAAGAGACGATAATTAAAAATATCTTAGTTATAACATTAATTTTATAGTTGTACTTCTTTTGTGTCATTTCTTCAGTTTGATCAAAATAACTCCTTCACAACTGTATTCATAGAAAAATTAAGCAATTTCAAAACATATATGTTTCTTCATTATTATTAAGAAAAGAAAATAAAGCAATTCTGTATATGATTTCTGCAATATCCCACAAGAAATTTACTTCTCATACATTATGAAATATAGACAAAACTTTCATGTAATTTCTCACAGTGCAATTCTGGTCTTTGAAATTTGCATGTTTCAAAACTATGTATAAAAGATGCATGGACAACTCATTAATACAAATTTAAGTATACCTTTAATTAACATCTGCAGATGATGATACTGTTAAATACTTTTACGACTTAATAATTTCAGAAATGCTACTTGTATTGTTTCATAAATATGGTGAATTTTTCTAGTAAAAAAGTTTTCTTTTTTAATTATTTACTTGGGTTTAAAGCAACATGTATTAAAATATTGAAAACGACTGGAACTGATATGGAGCTATGTCACACAGTTCTAGATATGTAATATATTCACATAAATCTAAAGATGTCGGAACTTCCTGGCAGTTCTTCACCCAGATCCTTAGAAACAAAATGTTTATATTTTTAGGTACAACTTAAAATTTTATGTTACAATGGTTTTTTTCTCATCTCCTCACTGAGGATGAAGAATCCTGTGATATAAATATCAAGTGATAAAAAGTAAAGCAACCTTCCTCAGAGCACTGCGTGCAGAGAAAAAAATCAAGAGTCATAAGATTTCCATATCTGCATGGTAAGTATTCCATCACACAAGGGAAACGAATCAGTAGCAGAAGACAAGGTGTAACTTATAGTCTGGTAAAAACATTATATTAACAGCTTTGCAGTCATAATACATGTTTAATTACCAATTTTAAGTGGTATATGCAACTATTTTACACAGCACTGACAAAAGATGAATGCCGCTTCAATCATGTTTAAATATAATTTCTTAAGAACATATATTAAAGGCTTTACAAAGCACACTCAACAAATACTATATGTTTCTCATGACCTGACGCTGGTTTATTATTTAAGCTGTCGCATGAAAATGACAAAATGTAACTGGCACTCTTTGCGAGTACAGATGTTTGAAATCATTGCATACATGTCCACTGATAACATATCACAAGCAAATATCCAAAAATTCAAGCTGACTGGAACCTGTAATAATGCAAGTAGCTGAAAAAGTTGCAACAGCTACTGTTGAGAGAACCAATCAGAATGAGATAGAAATTAATTGTGGATGAACTGATTAACTCTATCGATACGGGAACGTCCCTTCAAGCAAAAGGCGGCAGCCATCCAAATATCACTATGCAATTTCTACCCTCTTTCATTAAGTGCGATTGATTTCACACTCGTGGTGCGTTTTCTTGTTAGAGTGGCTCGCCCAGATGGATTCGGGGGAAAGGGGGGGGTTCTTAGAATTCGGACAGTTCCATCTGTGATTGTGGTTTTTGAGGGGGGAAGCGCATTTCCCTTATCTTTGAAAGAGGACTCGAGCGTTCCCGTATTTTGAGGTCATTGTATTCCAATGGTCTTAGGAATTAGAGGGTTAACTTGACAACTGATAAACGAGTCATACAAAATATAGCATTTGTTACAAACTTAATCTATTATTAAGCTTATCATAGAGGATAGTTAGCACAGAAATTATAATTAAATTTCCTAAAAAGTTAATTTTTTCCCTTTTTGTCAGAATTTCAACTATACTCTGACTGAAGAAAAATAAGTGGCACTTTAACAATATTTTTCCCTATAATGAAACCACATAAAATGTAAGACTTGGTACAATATATTTTTCATAATATTGTGCAATGTTATACAATACTGAACAATATTATACAAGACTGAATGTCTAAAAACTGTCTATTAGAATATGAAAAAATATATATATAAAATTCGACTAGCAAGACCTTGATTGACGAGCATAGGTTATGGTAATGGATTGTCAGTTAAAGAGTTTGGTTCAATACAACAGATCTTGCACCTCCACATCCACTTTTGAATAGTACTTTTAATTAAATGAACTTTTTACCAATTCAAGTTAACAATGCAATTTAAAGTAAAAAAAGGAGCGAGTTTTGCTGTAACTAAGGTTTGCTATTGAAATAAATTAAGGAAGTTTGGTTTAGAAATAATTCTTTTCTAAAATATGAGATATTATATAAAGAAAGTTATTTTTCCAAAAGCTTTTACCGTTTTTAAGGTTTGATTGAGTTTATGAACATTAAAATTTCAACATTAGGAAAAAGGTGAAATTGAACTCTCTGTAAAATGTGAGTTGCTAAAGTAACTCTTGGTAGTTTGCCTAAGCAGAATAATTTTGAGGAGCTAACGGCTAATATTTTTTATTCTGCTTTTAATGTATTATGAAAGGCCTTTAAAATTTGTAATATATGTGCAGTATTGAAAATCAAATGCAAGATTTTCAGTATTACCACATACCCATTTTACTATATTATCAAATATATATTGCACAACGTCTATACATGTATAATTTGTAATTTCTTTTTCACTGTATTGTATAGTATGATATGCTGCCATCTGTTGAAGGCAAGAATAATTTTGCTTTCAAAAACAGGGTTCGTACACATTTCCTTAAAAGAAAATCAAGGACTTTTAAGGACTAAAAAAACCAAAAAATAAGGACCTCTAAATTGAATAAACTGAACGAATTGTCGCAACGCATTTTTAAATAAAATGTCTCATTTTTGCAAATTCAATCTATTAGATGATAAATTACATAGAAGATACATTACAAATTTAACACAACAAAACTCCTAAAAATATGAGTTAATATATTGATGAAAAAAATCCCCATGAAACTGGTAATCAAATTAAATATCTTTTAATTCCAAACTTTTTTTCATTCAATTTTACATCCAAGGTATTTATTTTAATTTCTTTTTCAGAAATTGTTTTTCTTAGTTCGTACGATTGAATAAATAAATTTATGTCCTTTGACTTTTCAGCCTCCTTAGCTAAATCATTTGCTTTCTCATTTGTTTGGTGTAGGTTCGTCTGGAGGAACATTTTCTTTTGTTTTAAAAATTCTATTTCCTCCTCTAAAGCTTTTCGTTTCAGTTGTTTTATTTCAGTCTTTTTTTTGGATCTTTCACTTTCTAAATACTGCATGTATTTTGCTCTAGCTGAGGTGGCAGCCGTCCTCATTTCTTTAGTAATTTTTAAGTCATACATAGCCCCAGACAGTTTAATAAATTCATGATTTAGACGCTGGAAAATATATGAAGCATCTTTCAAATTTTCTATTTCCAGGGCCTTGTTCACCGAAAAACCTCATTGTCCATGTGACAGTTTTAATACCATTTTGATAATCTTCCAAACTTTTTCATAATGATTATTGTTAAAATAAGTTTGTAAAAAAGTAACAAGGGAATAACTTTTTGGATTGAAAGAAGTAAATTCAAATGAATTTGGCTTTACAATATTTAACAGAAAATCTGCATAGAGTAACAAAATTTCGTCCAAATCTTTTTCCAAAATACGTTTATTTTGCGACAACACAATCAATACTTTTTTCATTTTTTCCTGTGCTTTTTCGGGATATCCAGCCATTACTCGTGGATCAATGCAAATCGCAGGTCTTACTAGTGCGTAATTCACAGAACATTTCTGCATGAAATATTTTATCATTGTTATGATGTTTTTCCGACTATCCTGTCTGAGTGTGAAAACATCCTTGTCTGCTAATTCCTTATTTTTTATCTTTTCTTTTATTAGTTGCTCTGCAGCAAATCCTAAATACGCTTAACTTTTATCATTATACAAGTTTGGGTCACTGAAGTTGAATTTGCATAAAGTCTCAGGTTTCTCAATTCTTTCATTCTCTGGTTTCAAAATTTGAAATGTTGAGTGCAATCATTAACAAGTTTTAAAAACATCACTGGCAGAAAATGGAAGTAAAGGTTTATCACTTTGATACTGTTCTAGAAATGGTAACAGCACTTTTGACAATCATTCCTATGGAACCATGGACCAATAAAGGCCATCTGTAACTCCTTCCTTATTTCCCAAAGTGTATGCGATGGATATGTATTCGTGGAACGCGAGCAGTGTCGTCCCCCCACCCCCACCCCATTCCGCGAGAGCCACGTCGACCGAGATTAGAGCCGCCGAGAAGAGGGAATTAGAAAAACGATAATCGGTGAAATTTTAAATTTTTTAATAATGGCAGAGTAAAAAGTAAGGACTTCCAAGGACTTTTTAAAAATGGGTCATAAAAATAAGGATTTGTAAGGACTTTTAAGGACTAAATGTAAAAGTAAGGACTTTTAAGGACTTGTAAGGACGCGTACGAACCCTGAAAAAGAACTTTTTGATTTCGAAAAGTTCACTCTTTTTCCTTAATTTTTTTTAATTTAATATTTTATTCCTCCTTCAATATAATATGAGAAGCCTTTGATATTTATATCATTTTTGCAATACTGAAAATAAAATACAAGTTTTCAATGACATTACATACACATTATTAAATACATATTGTACAGTGTTGACAAACATAGAATTTATAAATTTTTTTCCCCTTTACTGTGTTCTATAATAAGATCTTAAAGAATAATTTTTCCTGTTAATTTTTTTTAAAGTCGAGTGATATCCTGAGTTAAAATTTTTATGCAAAATTTTACTTTTATAATATTTTTGAAAATTCAGTACCTTGGAAATATTGTTACATATTATACTATATTTTCAGTATGGTATTCGGTATTCACAAATATTATACATTAGTTCTGTGCTACTGGGATTTTCTGTATTAAGATTGTTGGCGCCAGTGCGTCTGCCTCTCGCTCGCGCCCTCTGGTTATGTATTTTTTTTGGTTTTGATTTATTGATGGTATTTCCTGTTGCAGTTCTGTTGAAATCTTTCAGTTTGTTCCCATCAAACCACTTCGTAACGATGTGTTTCTCGCAGTGTATACTTTAAAAGCTCTCAATAAACATTTCTGGTCAGCGTCGAGCAGAGCGATCGCATTTAAAAAAAAGAAAATGTACATTTAGTAGCACGAGACATCGCATTTTAAAAACGTCAAACGGAATATTTGATTCATAGTGTTTGTGCTCACGATTGGATTAAAAATAACAGTTTATTCCAATGTAATAGTGCTCACAAAGGGATTATTCACAACAGTGATTGGATAATCATCGTCGCATCATCAGCAAGGTAGGACAATCTCTTAACTTTGTTTTTCTGTTTAATCGCAAGGATGGAAAAGTTAGAAAAACTTATTAGAAAGCGCTCATCAATTAGAGACGCCATTACGAAATTAAGTTCAGAATTAGATAATTTCATTGAAACGGAAGCAAAAGAAATTGACTATTTTGTTGAACTTTTAGAGCAGTTAAACGCTAAGAACAGCTCGCTAAATTCATTGAATTCTAATATAGAAGCATCTATTTCGGATCCAAATGAGTATGATAAAGAAATAAATGAAAGTGAGGAATTTAGTGAAAGCATTGTTAAATTTTGCATAAAGATTAAAAAACAAATCAAGTTGTTGGAGGAAAAAACAGTA
>BGPR01038327.1:0-14756 GCA_013235015.1 Araneus ventricosus | reverse complement strand
CAACAATGAATCATTAAAGAGTATTTTTAGAATCCCCTACATACTGACAGTTCCGTTGCTTTCAGTAATTTCACTGGCGACTTAAAAGTCCATACTAAGTGAGTGTCGTTTATTCATCATTTCTGCCCATGATAATTTTTTAATCACAGTATACTAATTTGCATTACAGGTAAATAACCTCTGATGCGGTAATGTCTTAATATAAGCAATCGCCAAATTAATTTGGATGCTAATTTGAGCGTCAAGTTTACATTAGTACAGTGCTTCATATTAAGTGTGAGATTCTCTGCTTATATAACAGCTATTTTATACAAAAAACATGTTTTATGTCATGTGTTCTCCTATTGGATGCAGATTTATAAGTGTTAGAATTTTAAATCAAATCTAGTTAAATTCCTCGGCTTCCTTCTGATTCGCGAAGGGTGATTGGATCCAGTACTCGTCTATTTCCGTCCAGCAGGTGTTACATATTGAAGCGTAGTAAAATGGCGATTATTTTCCAAAACATTTGCTAAGATGTAGAGAATGCGCAGCAAACTTAGAACAAAATCTACAAGGGTTTCAAATTTAATTGTGACAAAAACCATATAATGACAGCCGAGATGACAAAGATATCAGGTTGAAACATCTATAGTCCTTAGATGGCTCCACCACAGTTGTGTAAAATGTTTCCAACGATGTAGAATTCGTAGAATACCTGAAGCAATACCAGTTATGTTGATGGTTGGTATGGAATGGTCTATCGCTTTAAGAATCTCTGGAAAAGTTCAATAAGAGTCTGACATTTTTTTTATCACTGGGCCTGGGATTTTCTCTACCCGAATGGATTTCAACGAACAAGAAACAACTTTGGGGCATTTCCGACAGAATTGTTAAAGAAAGAACTTAGCCCGTTAACAACCAGCACCCTATTTATAGGACAATTACATCTCACTTCCGTGGCTAAACTGAATGCATTCATTGTTTATTTTTTGCTTTGTTTATGAAGTTAATAAGTATTTTCTAACTTCTAAACAATTTTCAAGAGGCATATATAATGTGACCATACGTCCCGTTTTTCGGTAGCCTATCTTGTTGTCCCCAAGCACAGGTTCGGGACGCCCAAATGTCCCGTTTTTCGGTAGCCTATCTTGTTGTACCTAAGCACAGCTTCGGGACGCCCAAATGTCCCGTTTTTCGGTAGCCTATNNTGTTGTCCCCAAGCACAGCTTCGGGACGCCCAAATGTCCCGTTTTAGAAAAGAGAGCAATCCAACGATAACTATTTCAAACATGAAAGCGCCAGAAATCATAACACCCGACGGTAATGTTTAGTAGCCTGGCGATGACGAAGCGTGCGATATACGTGTCACATATATGTAAGTTGTTCAGAAGCCTGCTATCTCGCAATTAGTTCTAACTACATTACACCGCATGAAGTGACAGAATGAAACGCTGGGAATATTTAAACCGAAAGTCGTAACGTGGAACTGTTCAAACACTTTTACGCCAATAGTTTAAATCATACGAACTTTCGTTTAGTTATTGAATATATTCTTTGCCTGCCCGGAACTGATGCACGATAGAAAGGATCTTCTTTCTCATGAATAAGTTGTCGACGAGCTAGAAAACACAGTTGCAAGTCGCAATTTGTGAAGCAACGTTAATTACCAAAGTAAATTTTACGAAATCCTGCAAAGAATTCCATTCTTATTTTAAATCAACACCAAATATACCGAAGAAAATATGCGTTCTGCAGAAAAATGCAAGATAATATGAATTAGTTATTTTCACGTGTTTATTCCTGTTCTTCTCATCAATAAATAAAAACTGAAGAGAGAAATGTGAGTTTTCTTGAATTCACATAATATTACCTAAAAATTAAAAAATGTCCCGGTTTTGAGAGAAAAAATAAATGGTAATTTTAAGCATATACCACTAATTAGGCAGATTTTGAAGACAAAATGCCGTCATTTTTCTTTTTTTATTTTTCCTTTTATTTATCTTTGAAGTAATTCAAGGAATTAGAAAGTGATTTTATTTTTTAGATATTTTAATCTAAAATTTAATTGAAATATAATTTTAAAATCTTTAATATTTATGTCAAAAAAGTTCATTTTTTACACTTTTTCTAAAAAAAATATTCTCCAAATTAAATTTTACTTCACAGTTAATTTAATCTTTTTATTTTAAACATAATTTGATAAAATTTATTAAAATCTGGGCTTTAAGTTTATTTGGGTGGTAATGGGTTAAAACGATAGACAGCTCCATCCAAACCATCAACAGAACTGGATTCCGCATTGCTGGAAACAAGTTGTGTACATCACTGGTGGCGTTTCAAGCTAATATCTATGTTGTACCGAGTGAAATTATATGGTTGCTGCTATATGGTTGAATTTACAACCCTCGTATATTTGATAATTTCGGTTTCATCCCATTTAAAGCAGAATAAAAAGAGTTATTTTTTTATTTAGAAAATGCACACTACAGAAAAACTCCACTTGCAGAGTGCATGATACAAAAACAAACACTAAAATAGCCGATGACATTGATAAGAATTAAACTCATACTTTGACTTGAATTTCGGACTGAAGAAATTGAATTCCTTTAATACAGATGAAGTTTCATTTTATATTTCAATAAGACAAATAGAAAAAAGTACTAGAATTCTAAGAAAATTCCTTGTGTAAATATTGCAATCTGATCTGTATCTTTTACCTATGCAAGATTATGAAAAGAATAAAGTATAGAATTAAAGTAAATCCTTGTGGATGTGTGAGTCTGGAAGAACAAGATGGAAAACAATTAGAGGAAGAAAAAGAATAATTATAACTTTCGGATACTGAAATCGATCTTTGTTCAACAAGGTAACTCTCTTTGTGTTTGCTATCCTTTTTCGAACAAATTTTTAAATAATTCTAATAAAATAATTTTTATAGAATTTATAGAGAAGCTATACTTATGACAAAGGGTTTTCTTCCCACTTTTCTGAATTTTGTAAAGATGTATACTATTCTGATTCTTTTAAATATACTTATAATATAACTTAATTTAATATAAAAATCATATTTCATATTTACTTAAGAAAAGAATAAAATACAAAAACTTTACACATTTAAAAATGCAGAAAATCTCAACTGCAAGAAAGTTAAAATTACGAAAATTGAATTCAGTATTATTCTAATTCTGTGAATTGTCGTGGCATCACAATCTCTAAATTGCTGTTTATATAGAAAATCAGGGAATGCCTCTTAAAATTTCAAAATAATTTCTAGGGTATTTCCAGTACCAAACCGTTGCGCAATCACAAGAAACAATCGCTTAAATATGCTAATGCTTTCAAAAACTCGAAGAAAGGATTGTTAAAAGGAAAATAAGGAAATAGCAATTTGAAGAAATGGGATTTTATTCATTCACCATTCCAACTATTGAAAACCCCTATTGACTTTTTATTCACTATTTTCATGCGTATTTCTGTAAATTGAAGTTAAAAAATAGAGTGTTTATTATATAAGAAAAGTTAACGAGATAAAAGA
The DNA here is from genome assembly GCA_013235015.1 of Araneus ventricosus. NCBI lineage: Eukaryota > Metazoa > Arthropoda > Arachnida > Araneae > Araneidae > Araneus > Araneus ventricosus. The sequence goes on along the minus strand of BGPR01038327.1, from coordinate 11,239 downwards.
AATGTATTCCGCTAAGGAGGTTTGAGTTGAATAAAATGGTTTCGTAATTTGCTTTGTAGAACAAAATTACGCAAGAATAGTTATTATGATAAACCTAAAAATTGAATTTCATTTGTAGATACGAAAATATTTCATTTAGTTTGTAAAGAAATAAATTAAATCTTTTGAAAAAATAAAGAGCATATAAGAAATTTTCCATGTGTTAAAAATAGAGATATATTTCTTTAAAGATATATATATATATATATTAATAAGAGATACATAAGATACTAGCTAATAACCTGGATTTGCTCAGGATTCAAATTTTTTTCACATGCCATTCGACATTTCTTTTTCTACAAATATTGTCACTAACTTTCCCAATGAATGTAAATCTCCATTGAATCCTTTCTTGTTCAATTCAAACTTTCAAATCGAGCCTTCACATTACCTTACAGAAGTATGGTTTGCATGAAAAGGCGAGAAGTTTGGAATGAAAAAGGACATTTCCGTACAATAACTAATAAAAAAATGTCATACGATAACTAATAAAAAATATGCCATCTAAAATCTAATAGAAATAAGTTGCAAAATAAAACATAAAAAAGGAGAGAAAAATGCAAGAACCAATAAAATAAAACACCGCGCGTACGTGAATAATAAAGGAGAAAAAATCATTTGCAGAAGAAAGTGGTTTCAGAAAAATTTAAAAAATCGTTAAAAATCAGAAATATTAAACAACAGATTCAAATTACCCTTATTAGAACGAGGATATTCTGGACTTTACAACGATTTAAAAATTGGTTCTATGCAGAAAACTCAAGAAAATAGGCCAAAAACGCCCAAATTTACTACTTAAAATTAAATAAATAAAACTCTATTGCGAATTTTAAAATATTTTTTTACGGCGCGGCGTTAGCTTCCTCTTATGCTATTCCATCAATGTGACAAATCCGGTTCGTAAATTGAACGATCTGGGCGTGAATAAGGTAGGAAAAACCTACACACTAAAAAAATGCTCTTTCACATATGTTACAGTCAATGTGAGTAAGCGGTTATTATGAACCGCATAAAAAATCCGATTATTATACATAATAACAGCTTAAAAATAAGGTGATTATGCATAATAACTGATATACGATATTGACCGTAACATATTATTACAAAGCTAAAAAGTCGTTTCCCTGAGATGCTAATCTTGGCGACAAACTTGGCGATAAATTTGGCGACTTGGCGGAAAAGTTGGCGACAAAAGGAATTTTCTAGAAGGACCTCGAACTTTCAACCTATTTCTACTGGTTTCATGAATTTTCTAGTGATTACGTCACTTCCTACATAATGAAGTCACTTCCTGTTGAAAAGTATAAAGGCAAGCTCTCAAGCCGAGGCAGTTGGAATTTGATCAGCAAGCAAACTGGTGAGCTAACAAGGAACCTTTGAGCGTTATATTGAGATTTATTGGTAGTTTCTGTTGTGAATTTTTACTAGTGCTGTGTTAATACTTGTGCTACGTTTCTTTGCTTGGAATATTTGTAAAATAAATAGCTTTATTTTTTTAATTCTGCTTATTGGATTGCATTCACGTACACCCACAAGACAATTTCGTTACAATATACAGTAAAACCGGAACGGAATCCAAAGGGACTAGAAAAAGTTTCCATTTTAGACAGGATAGAGGGCCCATTTGTATATTATGAGAATTTCAAATATAGTTACTCATTATTCAAATTAAATCAATTTTGATAAAAGATAATTTAAGATTCATAAAATGCCATAAAAATATAAATGTTGTTATATTATATTTAAAATTAAGATTTAATTGAATTTAAAAATTACGCAATAACAATTGAAACCATAATTAAAATCCATATACAATCTTTATTTAAAACAAAACATCAGTTTCTATAATTGCAGAAGCTGATGTCATCATTTTAGTTGAATATTTAATAATATCTATATGACACTATTAGATAATTTTTGTGCATTCATATTGCGATGTACAGTACATACTATATAGCCATTTTTTTAACAAGAGACATTTTTTAATAAGACATACTTTTTTAAACATAGATAAACATCTTTTAAAAATATTTCATTACAGGTAAGTCCGTAAGATTTTCGAGCTTCTCCGCTCCCCTCCCCCCGAAAATAAATTTAATGTTTTGTTGGGTTGTTGAAATGAATTTGATGTTGAGTTATGTGATTTATATAGGTTAGGTTTATAAAATAGGAAAAACACCATTGTGAGAGAGCAAGACATCCATGATGTATCATTGTTTATGATTTTCTAATTTTTCGTTTTACTTAAATCTTAAACAAATAATGTATTTTAACGTAACGTAATAACAACAATGTTTTTTAACATAAACCTGAGTACGCTATGTCAGATGCTTGTAAAAAGCCCTGAACACTGATACATTTTTCATCGTTGTAGTGCTTTAACTAATTGAGAAAGAAAGATGTGGAGAACAGAAATAATGCGCTGAATAATTTTTCACGTTAGTCGGAACACATCATTGCATTATTTAATGAAAATTTTTCTTTAAGATTCATTGGTAGAATTATATTAAAATAATGTAAAATGTAACGTTAAAAACTGAGATTAATATTTATCTAATTCTTAAAATTTTCAGAACACATATAATTTGGATTTTAAATAGAGTTTCAGCAAATCATTGATGGCAAGTGGTGATGAATGGGTTAATCATGCGCCAAATTGTTTGAACTAAATACTATGGAGATTAAGAAATAGTTTTGAATTCTAATTAGTGAATAATATTAAATTTTAGCCACGAAACCTAACGAAATAATTTAATTGACCACTACACAAAGTTGTCAGGACGTTTACCAGTGAATAATGTTAGATTTTAGCCATGAAACGTAACGAAATAATTTTCTTTACCATGACACAAAGATATCAGGACATTTTTAGTGAATAATGTTAGATTTGAGCCATGAAACGTAACGAAATAATTTAATTGACCACTACACAAAGATATCAGGACATTTGTTAGTGAATAATATTAGATTTTAGCCATGAAACGTAACGAAATAATTTTCTTGACTACGACTCAAAGATATCAGGACGTTTGTTAGTAAATAATGTTAGATTTTAGCCATGAAACCTAACAAAATAATTTTCTTGACCACGACACAAAGAGGTCAGGGCGTTTGTTGCTTCAGTATCTAAACCCTACTATCCAATTCCAGAGAGTAATCTAAAAGCTTTTGAACCATCCATTATATTGAGAAATGGATGTGGGGTCTCTTCTGTTGTATCTGCCGGAGACATATATTATTAAAGCAAATGTTCCAATTATTTACAGATTTCATATCAAACAAGCCAATCAGCTGTAATACATTTTCAGCCCAATACAACCGCTGTCATGCGGATGCCACCGCTACCTTTCCTCATTTTTCCTCAAACAAAGTACAAGGAAAAAATAAACCAACAAAAAATTCAATCAAATTCCACTCTTCAGTAAGGGAATCTATAAAATGTATAGGAAATCTCTACCATCAAAAAAATGATTCATGGCTGTTTTTTCTTCTTTTTTTTCATTGTTTTTCTTTTCCCTCGCTTTTTTTCACCCGCCCTTCCGTGAGGGGTGCGTACAATTTCCTCTGCCTACCGAACTGAAGCGAAATGAATTCTGATCCAATGAACAGTTGCGGTTACCGCACTTTATCTCCGCGGTTACCTGACAGGCCTATCATTTGGATTTCTGCGTAGACCGTGGTTCGAAAAGGCAGGGAGCTTAAATCATGCCCCTAAAGCCTGTGTTTACCCCTGCCCATTTGACTGAAAATGATTTTTTTTTCTCTTGCCCCAGACTCTACTGTTTGTCTTTTGGACATGCTTAAGATGGATCTTTTGAATGAAAAGATGGATCGCGAGTCAAAACTGCATTAAAAGATCTAAGTAAGTCTATAAGTATTCATAAATATCGAAGGGCAGGGGAAATAATATGTGGAAGGTTATTTAGAAGATTATACGCTTTATTTAATGATGCAGATAACCTTTCTTAAAAATTTTATTCATTCAGAAATATGCTTTGTAAATGAAAATCTATAAGGATTAAAATGCGTCAGCAGAATGATTTTACGAGCTAATATTACAGGTATTTTTGGGCGGGTTTTATGGAATGTTTAGCAAATCAAATGTAAAGGTTGCTACTATGGATCCATGCGGTGGTCAATAGGCAAACTTGGTTATCACTATGTCTGTAGCACTAGGGCTAGAATTTACTTTAAGTTATGTATTCTAGTTAATGCAACAAAGACAGTAGCTACTATATCTCATAAGGTAACTTGGAAGATACAAACCACCGTTGACAGGTATGCATGTGTGAACTGGCTCGTGCAGGTGTGAGGAAACATCGCACAACACTGAAGAAGCTAACTCATGATGACAATTATAACTTTAATAAACTTAACAAGATAAAGGTAAAGTAAATGACAACTGAATTAACATGTCGACAACAGGAACATAAAGCAAAGCAAGGGCAAGATAGAGATGGCAGATGGTGCTTGAGCATTTATGGCACTAAGCTCTCCACTACGCATGAGCAAGGTAGACAGCGCATGCTGGACGAAGCTGTTACTACAACTGATACTCTAAATTTTATAGGAACGAAAGTTTATCAGAAATAGGTTGAATATGCTTTTTTAGTCTTTGATTAGCCTTTTTTCATTTTAAAACATTTGATAAGTTATTAGTATTACATAATTTCATATGACGATTTACATTTATGTCTTGCTGTGATACAGTATTTCTGATCAGAGCATATATCAATATTGTTTCATTACATCATGATACATACTTTTATTAGCAACATTTTGATATGAAACTCTAAAGAAATCATTATCATCATCACAATTAGTAGCAAAATAATGACACGGTCATTTAAAATCTTGTCGTAAAGCATAAAGTTGCTAACTGGAAACCCAATCAAGACACATAGTTCTTTTTCATAAGTAACAAAACATAGAGCATTTCTAACAATAATTTGTCCTAAAGTAGCAAAATAGCGAGAAAATAATATAGTTATAAAAAATCTCATTAAAAATCATAAAGATGTTGACAGGATGTCAAGTCAAGACTAATAATTCTCTATCATAAATTATCCAATCTAGAATCAAAGTGATTCTCCCTACATTTCCTGGTAGAGAAACTTTCACTTCTAAAACATAAACTAGGACAAATCCTTTGGATTTCTCCACTGATCTTGTTATAAGACTCAATCTTGCGCCCCAAATCTATTTTTTCCCTCTGTGTTTGTCTTTTGGACGTTTAGGAAGAATTATTTCAAAGAGAAGGAATATCGCGAGTCAAAAACGTTTTAAAAGATGTTATGATTGTAAATACCGAAAGGTTGCCGGAAACTATATTTATCTTCTAATATCAGATGAATACGATTGTTTAAAGAGGCAATTGTGGAAGGTTAAATGATAAGTTATTTATTGAGAAATAATGCTTGAAAAAATTATACAGAAGGATTAAATTAAATAAATAGGCTGATTTTTTAGAGATAAATGTCCAATGATTTTCTCTACATTGGATATTGTGAATTTTTTTAAAGAGAAAGAGTATTTTGTAAAATAAATTTGATGAATGAGAAAATGCGGAAGTGAATTACAAAGAACTTTTACTTTGTAATTTTCAACATTCTTTAATTTCATTTGTTATACGAATAATGTTTCTAACCTGAACATAAATTTACAATGTACGCTTATTCAATATTTCAGATTTTAGAAATGAATATGGTAAAATAAAGATCATTATTTACAGTACCAAAATAAAAATAAAATAATGCTATCTATAAATAAGAAGCGAATTAGAACCACCCTCCATTTTGAGTCCTGGTCGAGATTTAGGAGCAACTAAATCGTGCCCATGCATTTGGGATACATTTGTTGCATCTAAAAATGTGTATGCGTCTTTACTAGGCATCAGTATGTAACCACATTAACTCTATCGATACGGGAACGTCCCAAACGTCTTTACAAGCAAAAGACGACGGCCGTCCGAAACGTCTGATTATCACTGTGGAGTTTTCACCCCCTTTCGTTAAGTGTGATTGATTTCACACCCGCAGCGCACACTTTCTTCGTTAGAGTGACTCGTCCTGAAAGGTTTGGGGAATAGGGTTTTTTTCTTAGAATTCAGAGAGTGCCAGTTGTCATTGCGGTTTTTCGGAGGGGGTGAATTTTGGTTATCTTTGAAAGAGGAACTCAGGCTTTCGCGTATTTTAAGGTCCCACTGTTCCAATGGTCTTAGGAATCAGAGGGATAAATTTCATTGTGTAAGTATGAGATCTTACCTAGAAATCTAAAATCTTTAATAATATTAACCTAATATCATTAATCAGAAATGATAAAATTAAGAATGTTTTCACAGGTATTTTCTTCGACCTTCCCATATTTAGAAATCTTAATAAGCTTTGACTTTTCCGATTTCTCGCCCAATGAAATTTCGTTTGATGCATAGACTCATCTATTATTTTTATAATTGTATTTATCCAGCATTTCCTCATATTTTAAATCTAAGTTTGACAGCTAATTAGTAAGTACTTGAGATATTCTATAATTTTCCTGATAAAATTTCATTCGATTTGCAATGAAACTGTTTCCAATTCTTCTCAACATAAAAAGTGGTATCATCAAGAATAATTCATGCAGAAAATTAAAAAAAAAGTGCAAGAATTTAACTTCTGCGATAATATATATTTTACAAGAACAATAACAAAAATCTCGAAATTATTACTTTATTATAGATATTCATTTAATACCTTGTTTCAGTTTTTGATGATGCGTGTGAATTAATACGTTGTTCGTCCAAAATTGCAACTAAATTGAAAAGATTAATCAAATAAGTAACGCAACAGTAGATATTAAAACAATAGTTGCGTTCCGTAATCAAATTAGTAAATGCATCATGTCGTTTCATATTATCAAAATAATTTATTTGTTGGGATTCATTCTACATAAAATATGTGGCATTTCGTAATTGCGAATGGTAAACTTTGCATAAAATTGTCGTTTAATAAATACGTAGAGAATACAGTAAAATCAAAAACAAAGGTGTTTGTTTGTATCGGTATCATCTTGGAGCTATTTTAAAGCTTGATTATAATTTAGCAGTATAGGACATGAATTTATTGAGAATCAAATCATCAAACAATAAGAAAAAGAGAATTTGTTAGCTAGATTTTTCATAAATAAAACACCTTGAAAATCCAAATTGAAGTTTCAATAAAGACTATCAGTATGTTCATTAAATTCACTTCTCAAATTTTAATTAAACTATTACAATCGAAATTTTAACGAGGAAATAAAATTCGAAATAAAGAAGAATTCGAATATTAATTATTAGAAACGTTAAGTTTATCGCTTATACAGAAGGCCTTTTATGATCTTCTCTTCTTCAATTAATATTTATCTTTAACTTCTTAAATTAATGTAATACATTTATACAATATTTAATTACCTTATTTTGCAAATAATTTTATCATAAATCTTACTCCTATGTTCTAACTGCAAATTATTTTTGCGATTTATGTCAATATGCTTTTAAATTGGAGGGTTCAAAGTTAAAGTGAACAAAGTCCATGGGATTTATTTCTGGGAAAACAGATCTCAAAGTTGGTTAGCTGCATTTAAAATAACGGTAGACTTATAATTATTCTTGCCGCCTGGTGGATACAAACTGAACTATGTACTCAAATCGTTACTACACAGAAAATATAACCTACTAACTGTATGGCCCGGCGTTGCATGGACTATCACAAATAATATGATATTCCCGGGCGGAGAGAAGTGAGGTCACGTGAGACATTAGGATCCTTATATTTTCATATGCCCCGCCTCCGTTTTTCTCTACAATCAATAAATATTGTCACTTACTCTCCCTAACAAACGTTACGAAGTCAAACACTTTAATACAAAAAAAGAAAGAAAGCATGAAAACGATTTTTTTCCATTCTTAATAAATCCAAAGACAGAAGCTCGCTCAAAAAGAAAGAACAACGTCCTTTAAATAAATTTAAAAAATGCAACACCGGATGCGAAAACTAATAACAGGGCACAAAAAAAAAGAATCCGCCGTGAATGAATTCACCATTCTGCCAACAGATGGCAGCACGTCAATTCATTCATTTTGACGTTTTTAATTAATATCTTTTCAACTAATTATAATTTCGGAATTTAAATAGTCGAAATGTATTCCTTGGATTATTTTCCATCTTTTGGTACTTATGGCTAGTTTCAGGATTCAGTGGTTCGTGAGAAGATAGAAGGACATAGATACATATGTTTGTTTACCTTCGAATTTTAATAGGATGGATCTACGCTACCATTGCAGTGTTAGTGCAAAATGTGCAGAACATAGACTTGGTTCACTTTAACTTTGAACTTTTCAATTAGATAGGCTGGATTCATTTTATATTATTCATTAATAAAATATTTAAGATTTCTCTTATTATTTTTATAGCATTTCGTACAATCCGCCATAAAACCAATTTCTTAAAACACTTTCCGATGTTTGTTATACAACTTATGAGATAGAAAATTCCAAATTTATTATATATTTTTTGTTATAGTTATACCTAAAGGCAATCACAGCGACATAGTTAAAAAGACGCTAGTTTATGATAGCTAATAAACTGCTCGTTGTGAAATCATTTCACTTTCTGTAAATTATGCTCTAAATAAAAAGCGAGCCTATCAAGTTTCTCAAACAAAATAGTAAAAAAAATCAATAATAAGAATTTTTATACACTTTGAAGCACGATTTTTCATCTTAAAACTTGTCTGTGACTGACTCGGAACGAATCATTCCAATTACTTACTAGAGTCCATGTCTTGGGTTTAATTACGTCTTCGATTGACAGACATTTTGGAACTTTTATTTTATTCTATTTCTCTTTTTTTAACTTTCAAAGATGGGATTATTATTTCTCGTACTAAACTTTTATTCGGAAGCAAGAAATAAAATAAAAAAGATGCTTAATGGAAATTGTTGAGAACGAACTGAACGGAACGACAAAAAAAATCGTTTGCTTCTTTATCTTTCCTACGAAGAACAAATTTTCATTTCCTGATGATGATGTATTACGTAATGAGCGGGAACCAGTCTCTGGCAAGATTAAAATAATTGAATCATTCGGCATTTTTCATTATTGATTCGAAAGAAGGATGGTTTCTTTATTAGTTTAGATGTATTATAACTTCTGGAAAAAGCCGTGATTGAAAATTTATTAGGTGCATCGAAATAAAGTTTTTTAGAAGTCTATTTTTTTGTGAGGAGGAAAAACCCTTTCGAGTTTCAGTAAATGCATTTTATAAATTGTTACTTCTAGTTATAAAGATGTTATATAATTTATTATATTTTAGCAAATAATTATGATTCTTATTATATATTATGGAATATTTTTTTTTTACTTTAAATATTTGTTGTACTTGAAAGTTACAGTGCTGCATACAATAATGCATCATAAAAATAAATCTTTGACTTTTAATTTTACTTTTTATTTAAAAGTGTTGATTATTTTTGTATCAAAGTTTTTAATTTAAAAGTAAGAAAATATAGCTATTTTTATTTAGTTCTGAACAAAATTGAAATAAACTATCTTTTGATAAATATAACTAGAGAATTGTATTAAACAATGGAGTCCCCGACTATGAAGAAATGTCACTGAATTCAGAAAACAAAATAGTTGCGACAAGATATGTGTATTCCCCGTGTTGCTTTAAAAATTTGACGTTAATACGACTAACTAACTGAACTTTTCAGAGCATTATTGTTGTTTCCTCAAAATAACATGTTGCCAAAAGATCTGCTAACTCAGATTGCTTCTATTTAGTTAAGAAATTTCTTATGAATTCCTTTGTCGGGTTTTAAGCTCTTGTGAGGTTTTCTCACAAAATGTGTGTTTCTTTCATTAGAAAGATCTTTTTTTATGAAAAATAGCTCCAACTGTTCTTTGAGTTGGGACTTTTTTTCACAATTTGTAGCGTAAAATGTTTAATTTCTTTTTCACTCTAAATTAAACCATCATATTTCAGATTTCACTTTTATCAACTGTTACTGAGGGTCTTCGTAATTCTTTTGCCGTTAATGTGACTAATCGCACTTGGTCTAGCGTATCTGGTCAAGGACTTGTGATAGTGGTAAGTGTGGTCTTTTTTGTTGGCCAAGATTACCTAGATAACACCTGAGTTCGAAGTGTGACTTTAGTTCCAGGTTCATTCCTGAAGAGCTTTCATGGGGAACTGGCTGCATTTGTGTTTCGTTTGGGGGAGAAACCAGGAAAACCTCCAACAGCTAGCTCGCTTGCAGATCGCAATACTTTACTAAAGCTCATCAGTTTTTCAACAGTGCTAGTTTACAGCATACTTTCAGGAAAAGAATTCATAAATTTCCGATTGAAGTTCCTTAGAATTGTGGCATCTTAATACTTGTGATGCTTGATACCCCACTATTGAGGTTTTTCTTCCTGTTAGAGTGAATTCAGGGTTTTTAGATAATGTGTTGCATAAGGGTTTTCCACAGATCTAGTAGCATATTAGAATGAAAGCTATAGCGTACTAGAGTTAAGTATCAACTCCACAAATACTCACAGCTAAGTAACGTGAAAATATTAATTTCCACTATGTATCTGGATTACCTTTATTTGCAGATTTTACGTCCCAGTCAGCATGGTACAGAAGCAAGCTTCGCTAATATATATATATATGAAATAATTTCACTTAATTTTACTTTAAATTCTAATATTATATATTTTAAAATCTTAGTGCAATATTACTGAATTCCAAAGTTACTTTTCTTACACTCCAGTTTCGTTTTATTTCCCGCGCTGGAGATGTGTTAAATCTCGCGTTTTGGGATATTTATTACTAAAAGAATATTTTAATTGTTTCCACGAGCCCACATAAATTGCGAAATCAGCGACTTGTTGGCGCCATACTTCTCCCTTAAACACTTACTTAATTTGCTAAAAATAACTAATATTCCCTTCACTTTGATCACGTGCCTATATTCTAATTCCTTATCTGAGAGAATGTAGGGATTTTCTACCCTCTTTTGACTTGAAACTTTCATGCGAGATGTACGTGCATTCGGCCACTCTCCCATAATAAATAAAAATAGTTAATAAATCGGCTTGTTCCTTATTTGACGAATACAACAACGAAATCATTATACAGGGTGTCCGACAAAGGACTCCCTCATTTTAAAATTAAATAACTCGGTAACGGAGAT
>BGPR01038326.1:0-14757 GCA_013235015.1 Araneus ventricosus | reverse complement strand
TCTTACAGATTTCTCTGATAATTCGAATTCCCCGGAATCCGAACAGATATCAGGTCCAATTTGTTCGGATTTGCTCGGAAAGAAAACAAAAATGTTTCCAGATTAGCTCATTTGGCGAATAATTTTCCTAAAGAAATTCCAGTTTGTTGACCTCACCGTAATTTTTTGTCTCGCCTGCACGCAATTATATTTCCATCTTCCTTAACACCTTTCAAAATTTTATTCGCTTAATTCCATTTGCACGTTAAATTCGACTTCTTTCGTTGTTTTGATAATATTTAACAGAACTGTTCGGAATTTTTATTAATTCTTCTAAAAGATTGCTCAAACCCAATCGTTGTCATTTGCTTGCCTTTGGAAAGTGAAATCACGCGATCCATTCATTGCTATAGATGTTGCCAAATCCTAAAGCTATATTACGCTCTTTTTAGGAGCAGAAGAGAAATATTCATATAGATGAATGTTCGCACTAACGGATTGTCGGATTATTTAAATTTGGCGACGACAGAGGCCCTGCTAATGAAATAGTACCCACATAAATCTCATCCCTGGGGACTTTCTATGATTGTGCAGTGATTAATAGATGAATTTTATCCATTGAAAACAAAATTCGATTAGTAATCAATTTTCTGGATAATTTAAAAAAAAATCTACATTCTATAAATTCTAGGTTTTAAGAGACTTGATAAAATAAATTTCAGCAGATTTATCTGTTTTCGATTTGCAATCAATATTTTAGAGTTTCTCGGTTTTAGTCTTTACGTTAAAATATACATTTCGTAAAATAAAAAAATATGTGTGCGTGCGTGTTTGTGTGTGTGTCTGCGAGAGAGACAGATAGAGAGAGAGAAAATAAAGAAATGATAATTGCTATTTCAAATCCTTTTCCTGAAGTAATCACACCATTGGCATTTCCCACAACGCTTTAATATGCTGATGACCTTTCATTTCACATCATCGTTTGCATTTCAGACCATAAAATTCTGACCTCCTCACCGCTTTCCTTAAAAATCTTTTCATTGTTTGCTTTCTTATTTCATTCCTTCTCCAACTTCTTCAGAATAATTTTCGGCGAAAACCTCAAATGCATATGTAAACTCCGCTCTTATCAGAGTCTTGAAAGAGGCTTATCATAAGCAAGTTTGCCCAAATAAACCATCCCTAAAAGAAACCAGATACTTTAGCAGCTACGCCTCGCCGGTCTTAGAACATTCTCTAAAGATCGTTTGGTGGAATTATCGTCTGCAAATCAATCCTCCATTCGGGTACACCCCTCATTACCGCCTGCAGTTAGCTCGTCTTCGAGTCAATGGCAAGGCCGTGAGACATCGATTACAGAATAATAGATATCGTTTGTGCGAGCCGGAAAATAATTCTTTTTTGTCACCCCCATCCACCCACCCACTGGCGTCTCTTTTTGTTTTATCGCATGAACGATTTGATTTTCCTCTCCCCCATTTCTCCTCTATCAAGCGAAAGCTTTAACTATTACTTCCACCCACTGAATATTCCGTTGAAAAATAAACAAATCAGATAAAATTAAGAGAGTAAACTTCAAGTTTTGGGCTAGAAACGTTCCATTTACTTCCTGAAATGGAGTTGGTGCACTTAAATGTACCATAAATAAGTTTAAAACAGCAAAAATTCAAGTAAGGCACATCATAATTCATTACTTTGAGAAAGTTCGTGTTATCAGAAAAGCCTTTAAGTTAAAAAAATATTTTGCCATCGTTCAGCGAAAAACAACTAACTTATATCGGTTATATTTTTGTTAGTTTTTACATCCGACTTCACAGACCGAACAATATTTTCTTTCAGTTTAATGAATTGCTTATGTTCGAAAACAATTTTTTTTTTATAATAAACTAATTTTTATTTTACAGCTTTTGAAATAATTCCAATAAAAACATTTTTTAAAGGCACACTATTATTAATTTACTAAGAAGTAAATATTTTTTATTTTAATGAATTTATACATTTCATTCATTATTCTTTATTATAAATACTAGAAAATCACCCGTCATACCAGGACGGGTGAAAATTTCTCTTCATTCGAGATATTTCCCGTCAAATCTGACGTGATTAAATAGATATATATGAGAGAGAAATGTTTAACATTGATCGAAAATGAATAAAATAAACATATGTATTACGACAGGGCATATTCTTTTGTATTTACATATTATTTACATATTTCTTTATTCAAAAAATCTCTTGGCAAACAACATTCAGTGTGAAGTATTTTTCGTTGTTTAACAATTTTCCTTCTACTTCAGTTGTCTTTGTGTAAATTTTAACGTTGCCAAAAAATATTGTCAAATTAAATCATCACGATTGGACTAAATAATCAGATGAATCGTGGTGTCCAAACTACGAGTACTCAACTACGGCGTACAGACTACGAGTAAACTAAAACTACTCGTATATCACGCGCATGATATACCACTGACGTAATTTGCTACTTTCTATTAAAAAATGGAAATTAATTTTATGTATATGATTAATATAATTTAAAATTTCTCGGGAACTATTGATCATAGCGAGATAAATTTTATATCAATCGATAGCAAATTTTATTTCTCTATTTTAGTGCTATTAAATTTGAAATTATAACGACAATTACTGTTTTAAATTTAAAATAACTGAAATTTAGGTTCTCTAACAATGAAATAATGTTGTTTAACATCTCGCAGTGATATGGCGAGAGTTTGTTGGTGACGTCAGAGCGTTACCGAAAGATCTGGGCTATTATATTAGTAATTATGGAAATTTGTGTTTCTACAATTCGCTACTAGGTGGCGATACCGGCATGGAATCAAAACTTAACCCATTAATGTCTGTGGCCCCTTTTCGGGACGCTTCTAAAAATGCATTATAAACTCACAGTAAATATTTATCCAACATAAATTTTGAAGCGTTCATTTCTTTCTAGTTAGTATCAAGGGCTTTATTGATAACCTCAACCTCAAAAGAGCTACTCCCGCCCTGCTTTGGCACTACTCCTAATAGTCATCACCGACCACAGCTCGAATTCTCCCGAAGGAGGTGCATACTATCACTGGTGGGAGGTAACTCAATCCCCCACTATTGCTATACTCCCAGAGGAAGCGAGAACCCACTTACATATCCCATGGCTTCTCATCCGTGTACTCGCTGTCTGTGTACCACGGGGGATAACGCGCTCTATTGATAAATTTACCATTCTATTTTCAAGCAGTGGCGGGTCATCAAGTAGTGCTGCAGAAGTTGTATAGACCTAAGTTGTAGGAAATTTTAGGCTGATTATTTGGTATGATATACTAAAAATTGATAGTTTTTGAGTTATAAGTAAAAAACTTGGAAATTTTTTCCTTGTTTTTTTGGCGATAACTAAAATACCTATAAAACATTTTGGTGGTAAACCTCAGATTCGTAATCAGTACCCGAAAAACCATAAAGGGGGGGGGGGGAATTACAATTCCCAAAGAATTTGATTTAAAAAACTACGTAACGACTGGACTAATGAGAGAAAGCGGAAAAACGTCAAATGAGGAAGTCGCGCCAAGCGAGAGCTGCTCCGAAGACTGCTCTCGGGGTTCTAAGTTCAATGGGAGAAAGGGTTGCTTTTTTCTTCCGACTGAGAGCTCTGAGTTGCTGAACTCTCTGCATCTCTGGTCTTTTTCTCTCTTAATTCTTGAATTATTTCTCGTCTTTCTTATTCGTTTTTTATTGCTTTTTTGCCATTTTCGACTAGTATTGAACACTTAAAGACGAAAAGTAAGCCAATTAGAATAAAAACGAATATACAAGCTTTAAAAATAATTTCCGGTTGGACTGCAGCTCTAATGGACGAGCCGCCACCGTTTAAGGCTGGAAAGCAGCTATTTTAAATTTCAAGCAGAAAATGATTTGTTCAGTTATTTATCAATTGATTCACTTGTATTTAACAAATATATCAGTAAATGCAATCGTAAGAGTATGTTTATTTTTTGAATTTCACATAGATTTAAATTTCGGAGTTTTTTTTAGTATTAAAAGGACTTTATGTAATTAGGGACGCCGGGCTTAGGAGGACATTAAAACATACATTTTTCAGGTAGAATTTTTATTGTAATTTTCCGGTTGATTCCATGACATGTAATATTAGTATACAAAATATTATTCAATAAATGCGCGACTTTGACAGTAATGGATTAATTAAAGCAGAAACTGATTAAGTGATATTTTAATTCTGAAAATATTAAAATTATGTGTGAAATCACATACGAAATTTCATCCCTCTAGCTTTAATAGTTTTCAAGTTATTGAGTTCACAGACAGACATAATCCAAAAATTATGTTTTTCGGACTCAGGGAGGTCCGAAACGCGGAGATTCATCAAAATCTGGATTTCGAATTTTTTGACGATTACAATGCTTTCTCTTTGTGGACTTCATATACGAGTATTGGATGGGGTAGTTAGGATTATAATAAAACGTTAAAGCAAGGTAGGTGCCCTATGATAAAATTTAAATTAATTTAAATATATATCAATTATTTAATCAATTCTGGTACTGAAATACATAACACAATGATAAGCAATTCAAGCTATACTCATATAAATCACCTACCTTTGCAGACCTGAAAAACCTAGCTACTAATTTAAATCATTTTGCATACAGTGGTAGTACATTGCAAGTTGTGATATCAAATTAGAGAAATTGAAACTAAATCAGGTTGTTAAGTTTAAATACTTTTTATTAATATATGATTAATTTAAGTATTACTGCCATAATATGAATTGATAGTATTTTGGATGCACATATTGAATATAAAAATACAAATAAAAGATAAATGTAGCTAGCTACACATTCATATGAAAATAACATTTGCCGACTTTGAAAAATACACAATATACTGAAAATGAAAAATTGGAGTAAACGAGAGCTCTCACACATTTCGTTATTTTTTTTTTGTGGTTGTCAGGCTACTGCCTTTTTGATAAATCAGATAACTTGAAACACATTGTTGAAGAAACAGATTACACCGCCACACCAATCTTACAGAAGTCACTCCTTAATGACTCTCATAATTGAAAAATGTAGAAATAAACCGCCACACACATCACCAACAGTTTAGAGATCACTTTTTATGCAGAAATAAACTGCCACACATATCACCAATAGTTTAGCGATTACTTTTTATGACTTTACTGATGAAAGTGCGGATTTTACCGCCTTGTCATTCACAATCTGTGATCAATTGCAGTTTCTACATTTTAAACTACACTCACTTTCTTTCTGCATTAACCCAGAACATTGGATATTGGGTCATACTGTTATCCTTCAACATAGACGAGAACTTCAAACGCTGGTCTTGAAACTTCGTTGGAGAACGCACAAAACCATTTTTTAAAAGATATTATTGAAATCTCAGTTTTCTTTATTTTTACTTCATATCCTCTTACGTGATCATTTCTAAAAAATTCTTCAGCACGTCTGAGAGGCCGAGAACCGAAGGAATTTCAAAATCCCAACGGTCTCGAGAACCTCCAGACGTGCGTCGGTTACTTTCAATGTAAAAAGGCAATCTAATTCAGACAAAGGGAAATCACTTACATAACGGGAAACGCTTCCAGAGACAGACGCCAAAACCTAATAACTCCAAAAACCTACGCGAATCAAGATGGCGAAGAAATAATCCCGTTGAAAAATTTTAATTTTAAAAATTAATAAAGTTGAAACATTAATGGAAACAACAGCAAAAGTTAAGACAAATACTATTTAAATCGAATACAAAGTAAATGATTAAGAAAAATTTAGATATTTAATGAAACGGCTAAAAATTATCGTTTAAATTTCAAAAGTTATCAAAGATGCCACAAGAGATGAAATAAACTTTGGTGGCAAAGAATTAAATAATTAAAGATACTGATAAAACCGAAAAAAGATGTAGATGCAGTTTTTGCAATCTAACAACGAGAAAGAAAAAAATTGAATTAGTTCCCTCCCCCTCAACTTTCTTGGATATTTCCATACAGTGGCGAATCGAGGATTTGGGTTGGGGGAGGGGGGGGCTGAGATCATAAAAATTTGTATCGCCGTGACGAATGTCAAACCTCATAGCTTATGTAAACCAAAACACTTTAACTTTACTCACTTGAAATAAGAATCATGTTGTTGTTGTTACTTATTCCACTTGATCTAGTCCTCAGCTAGACCAAGTTCAAGAGTCAATTTGCTCACAGAAAATCACGAACCAACGCAGGACATACAAAGAGGTTCCTCTTCTCCATCTTCATACATGAGAGCAGATGGTCTGGAGTAGATTGGTGTGTATTGCCCTTGAAGCACACAGGAAAACCTTTTGTCCCTGTACATATGAAAGTGTGCGAGTATGTCCGCTAATAAATCTTGTTATGGTGGTCTGTTCCAGTCAGGTCCAAAGTTCCAGTCATGTTCATGTTGTTGTTGTTTCTTATTCCACTTGATCTAGTCCTCAGCTAGACCAAGTCCAAGAGTCCGCTCGCCCATAGAAAATCACGAACCAGCGCAGGACTTTCAAAGAGGTTCCTCTTTTCCAGCTCCATACATGAGAACAGATGGTCTGGAGTAGATTGGTGTGTATTGCCCTTGAAGCACACAGGAAAACCTATTGTCCCCGTACATATGAAAGTGTGCGAGTATGTCCACTAATAAATCTTGTTATGGTGGTCTGTTCCAGTCAGGTCCAAAGTTCCAGTCATGTTCATGTTGTTGTTGTTTCTTATTCCACTTGATCTAGTCCTCAGCTAGACCAAGTCCAAGAGTCCGCTCGCCCATAGAAAATCACGAACCAGCGCAGGACTTTCAAAGAGGTTCCTCTTTTCCAGCTCCATACATGTGAGCAGATGGTATGGAGTAGATTGGTGTGTATTGCACTTGAGGCACACAGGAAAAACCTTTTGTCTTATATAATCAAGAATTATGACTTAGCTCAGGGGGGCTGCAGCTGAAAGCCCCGCCCCGGATTCGCCACTTTTTCCATAAACTGATGTCGTTTAATAATTTGTAATGAAACATAAATTTATCTATCTGATATGCAATGAGATGTTTCCAATTGAAAAGAATACAAAAACAGCAACTTTTAAACATATCGATCTTATCCAGCAAATCACCGGAAATACTAATTTTTGTATATCTCACAAATTGTCGCTTACCCCACCTGTCTCAATTTTTTGAAATTTCAAAGAGGAAGATTCAAATGAATTTTTCGCAACCAGAAACAAATATTCATGTATTTTTTTTTTAAAGATCTACTATGAACATGAGACCACTTGTTCCAACCAGACGTGAAAAAATTTAGAAACATTCGTTATTGTTTGTGAAAAATTCATTCGAATCTTCATCTTTGAAATTTCAAAAAATTGAGATAGGTGGTGTTGCTTTTTAAGCGACGAAATGTGGACTTAACTCCCTTGAAAAATATAATAGAACTAGAGAGGCTCAGTCCCTTTTCCTAGTTGCCTGTGGTACCGGCCGGCGGTTCAACTTTTCCCGACAATTGTTAATTTAAAAGTTCTATAATGAAGAGAAAGAAATGAATTTAATAACTACGAATTGGATGCTGTCTCTTAGTTTGTAATTTTAAAACGTATCAAAATCTTTAAATTCCTTACAGTCTTACATGAAAATTTAAGGTTATTTTTCTTCTTTTTTTAATTTTTATGATCGATTTTGGCACTATCTTAAAATCTATATGATATACCATTCTATGAAGACATTTCCTTTCCCAGATTTTCTGATTACCACGTAATGTTGGAATATTCATTTTTAATCGCATCCATGATAACTTGCACACAGATATATGCGTTTAATATTTTCACTGGGCGGGGCTTCAAAGCGCTTGTAAGTAAATATAATAACTGGAAATGAAAATAATTCGTTTGTATTTTACACCTATACAATATCTTATTGAAAACGAAATAAAATTTTATGAACAAACGAATAATACCAAAACAAGTATTTAATAATATTAAGTAACTGTAGACTAGCTGCATGGCCCGGCGTTGCACGGGCAATCTTGAATAATGGGATATTCCCGGGCGGAGAGAAGTAGATCATGTGAGGCCTTGGGATCCACATTTTCATATGTCCGGCTCCGTTTTTTTTTTTCAATAAATATTGTCACTTACTTTCCCAAAAGATGTAAATATTCTTTCAAATCCAGTCATTTTATTACTAATTTCTATATGCCCACCTCCGGCTTATTTTTTTTACACATATTGTCGCTAACGTAAACGTTACGTTCCACCTAAAACGTAAAAAAATCTTTTGAATCCTATATTGTTTAATTAAAATTTTTAAATCCAACCTTTTAATTACCTTATAGTTAATAACCCAGCATTTCTCAGAATCCACATTGTCACTAAGCTTCCCCAACAAACGTAAATCTGTTTCGAATCCTCTCTTGTTGGATTAAAACTTTCAGTTCTAGCCTTTTTACTACCTTAAAGCAGTTTGGTTTGAATGAAAACGCGAGAATTCTTATGCTTATAAATTAAAACAGATTAGCATATTTGTTTTGCAAAAGAAAAAATAAAACGAATAATAATGAAAAAAACGGATAAAAATGAATAAATATTTTCCCCCAACAAACGTAAATGTCACGAAACACCGTACGACAAAAAAAAAAGAAAGAAAAATGCAGAAAAACGATTTTTTTTCAATTGTTAATAAATTCAAACACAGAATAACACAGAAGCTTGCTCAAAAAAAAAATACCAACTTCCGTTAAATAAATAAAAAAAAAATGCAACACCCGATGCGAAAAATAATAGTAGGGGGAAAAAAAGAATCCGCCGTGAATGAATTCACCATTCTGCCAATAGATGGCAGCACGTCAATTCATTCATTTTGACGTTTTTAATTAATATCTTTTTAACTAATTGTAATTTCGGAATTTAATTGGCCTAAATGGATTCCTTGGATTATTCCCCATCTTTTGGTACTTTCCGCGTGCTTCTCCGTTCAGCGGTTCGTGAGAAGATAGCTGGACATACATACATACATACATACGTTTGTTTACCTTCGAATTTTAATAGGATAGATAATGCCATAAACATACATACATATGGCGATCAAAAAGTAAGTTACACTTTTTCCCCATAGATGGTAGCATGGTAGCGAAACAAGAGCGAAGCTTGCGCAGACGATAATTGAGTTCCACAGTTTCCCAACGGTAACAATTTCATTCGGATAGTGGCTATCGTTGCTGTGCCATACGAGAAAAAAAATGGCGCGTCAACTGGAAACTAACTCCTACGTTGAAGTACGCGGAACAATACGTTTTCTGTGGACAACGGAGATTCATCATGAAATATTGGCAGTGTATGGGACGCATGCAATGCCACGTCCAGCCATTGTGAAATGGTGCGATCAGTTCAAAGACGGTCGCACGGACTTAATCGATGCGTAAAGGCAAGGACGGACAACAACGGTGAGCACATCAGGCATGTGTGTATCACTTCACCCCAGAAACGAAACAAGCGTCGATGGCATGGAGACACACATCATCGCCTGTGAGAACAAAATCCAAAGTTCCCCCGTCAGTGTATAAAGTCACGGCTACTGTTTTTTCGATTACTCAGGAGTTGTCTACATCGAGTTTATGCGGAAAGGCACAACCATTAATGCCGAGTCGCACTACTAAACACTAAGAGGTTTGCGCAAAGCTGTGAAGAACAAGAGACTTAGGAAGTTAAGCAAAGACATTGTCATCTTGCACGACAATGCAAGACCTCACAAGGCACGCACAACACAGGGTTTGTTTCGTAGTTTTGGATATCAGGTGAGGCAGCATTCACCATACAATCCCGATGTGGCGCCCTTCGACTTTCACGTGTTCGGCAAGCTCAAAGAATATTTGGGTGGGAGACAATTTTCCGACGATGACCAGGTTCAGGCAGCTGTTCTAAGCTGGCTCCAGGACCAAGGGGCGATTTTCTGTCGCCAGGACATAGAACGATTAGTTTAACGTTCGGACAAATGTCTGCAGAAATTCGATGATTATGTAGAGAAATAGTGTGGTGTATATGTGTCATATTGTATTGTAGCGCACTTCTCAATAAAGTGTATTTTGACCTACACTGTTCGAGTGTTACTTATTTTTGAATGCCCCTAGTTTATAAATTTAATGTGCCTTAAAACAGGTTTTATAAGCCCGGTGAACACTAGCCTATTTGTACTTTTTGTAGCTTCATACTATTGTTATTTTTATAGCTTCAACGACACGAATCGGCTAGTGTGCACCGGGGCTAAAAACGGAAAGGATTTCGCCTAATTTTTAGTGTCTATGGGGTAGATGAATAAATTTAGCTGCCTATTTCTCGTATTTTTTAAAATATTGAATGATTTTTCATATTTTTATTTTTTAATTTTAACTTGAAAAATCTGATTAATGTTTTTCGTTTCCCTTAAATTTTCCCTCCTGTGCTCATTTTTACTTAATTTTTTTCACAAAATCTACCTAGTTGGAAATAAATATTCAGGCAGTATTAATTTAAGCTGGACATTCACGAGAAAGAAAGGCGAAGCCATTTGCCCCAACAACTGGTTTGTATTCCACTCATTTTAGTCGAAGAAATAGGCAAAACATTCACGGATGTCTTAAAGTTTGTTCTGAGACAAGTTTCAAAGTCACAGAAATCCTCCCACGCTTTACTCCTCCATCCCCACACGGGGGATTTCGATTTTCATTTCTAGCCTCGACGCAAGGTCCCAATGTAGGCAGATCCTTTGTTCTCCCGCTACCCTCTCATCGAGGTCCCAAATTGGAATCGGCGGATGGAGTTTTGGGTTTTGTGCTTTTGGAATTCCACCACTTCCAATCCATTTTTTCCAAATTCCATCGGTTTGTCACGCTGACGAAAAGTTTTCTTTTCCTGTGTTCCAAAAAATCCAGATTGGAGTAACAGTGAATGCCCTACTTTATAAAAGTAAATTCCAGCCTTAATTCTCAAAAAAATGAAAATATTTATAGAAATTAAGTTTAGCAGTTTGTCCCTTTCATCAAAGTGAGACCTATGGGGAATTTTACATGCGGCATTATGATGAATTCGAAATCAATATAAAAATGAAAAAAGGAAACAAAAGAAATTCTTGTAAGCTTTATCTGATATATCGAACGAAAGCATAAAGAAAAGAAAGCGAAAGAAATAATATTTAAATCTCCAGACATTTTCCTCGATAGCAGAAGCTCCAGTGATATTCGGAATTGCCTTTGTGACATCTCAGCGGATTGGCATTTTTTCGAATTCTCTTTCCCTAACCAATAAAAACGCAGGCAATTGATCTGTATTCCATACTATCCATTAGTCCCAACACTGTTTTTTTTCTCCATCCAGTCCAAGTCGAAAAATCAGGCACGTCGTTCATCTGAAGCTCCCAAGTGAGCTGACAGTAGGGGAGAGCGATCTTCTCTCCCTTCTACAGCTGCTCCTCGATCCCCCTATTTCCCCCACTCACAAGGAGAGGGCACGACTTGGGAAATTCAATTCGCGATGAAACTTGGCATATTAGCAGCATACCATTAGGGTGTTCACCCATCAATCTAAAAAAATGCAATGGCCAGCCAATTCGGAGGAAATGGCCCTCAAACTTTGGGCACAACTTATATACCAGTAACCCTTCTCGAGAAATCAGTGCTCAGATAGCACAGATGTCAGCGCACTGGCTTATCATTCGGAAGGTCCGCAGTTCGGTCCTGCTGAGGTTTCTTTATTCTTATTTTTTTTCAAACTTATTCAAAATTAAATTAAAAATTAGAAAAATATTTTAAATCAAAACCTTAATTATTTTTATGCAGAAAATAACTTTATTTATATGATACTTGAATTACAGATAAAATAATAATAAAAATATATAAACGGCAAAATAATTATAAATACATCTTTAATGGTGATAAATATTAACTATACTTAAAATTCTCATTCTAAATTCATTGCAAGTTTTAAATTATTGGATTTTTATATTCACAAATTCTTCGTTCTTATTTTATCTTGGAAACAGTAGAAAGCAGATGTTAATATATTGAATACATATGCAGATTATCCAATATTTTAATGCTGGAATAAAAATAGCAGAGAGCAGCTGTTAATCTATTAAATGCGTAGGCAGATGGTCCGAAATTTCAATAATTGAAAAGGGACCAATGGGTAAATGGCTTTACTCATTATCGTATGAAATGTTTCGACAGTGCTTTTACTTCTATTCCTTTAGAAGCCCTGAACAAACGAGGTTATTCACCTTGGATTTTGAAGTATTTAGCATTGTTTTTTGATTAAATTAGCACAATACAGAGAGTTAAAATATTCTAAAGTAAAAATGTCTATGAATTATAATACTGCTAGTGTGTCGGAGGTTGAAGATGGAACCACACAAGAATCACTATACAGTGAAGTGTCAAAGTTGAGATTAAAAGATGCTGTTATTTATTATCAAGGTTTACTGGCTCAAAATAATTTAATTTCATCAGAATCATCAGCTTCAATTTCTCATGAAGCAATGTTGATGGGTGAAGAAATTTTCCAAAATACTCTGGCCATCCTGGCTGAAAAAATTATTGTGATTGATGAAGGACTTATTCATGAAAATGAAAGGTGTCAAGAAAGTTATTTTCTGCACAAAAATAATTAAATTTTTAATTTAAAATATTTTTTTAAAATTTTTAATTTAATTTGTAATAATATTGAAAAAAAAAACGCAGCCAGGACCGAACTGCGGACCTAGCGAATGGTAATCGAGTACGCTGACATCTAAGCTATCAGAGCGCTGATTGCTTGTGGAGAGTTACTGGTATATAAGTTGTGCTCAAAGTTTGAGGGCCATTTCCTCCGAATTGACTGGACATTGCATTTTTTTAGATTAATGGGTGAACACCCCAATGGTATGCTGCTAATATGCCAAGTTTCATCGCGAATTGAATTTCCCAAGTCGTGCCCTCTCCTTGTCAGTGGATTTTCCATAAAGGTAGCCTCGTCGCGATGCCCCAATCTAGTCAAATCTTTTGATGTGCCGACTACCCTCGCTAAGGGTCCAACTAAAGAGTCGCCGCTTGAAGTGTTGGAATTTGAATTGTTTGGAATTCCACCACTCAAAATCTTTTCTTCCAAATTCCATAGGTTTTCGACCTTCACGATTATTTTTTCCTTCCATTGTTCCAAAATTTCCATTTTGTAAGAGATATGAATGGGCGGCAAATGAACGACGCCGACGGCTGTGATGAAAAAAAGGAAAAGATAAGTTCTCCTTTCTTTGCGTTTTGTGTACGATTCTTGTTTTTGTTCTTTTCATTTTCCAGATTGTTTAACCCTTAAATGTCCAGTGTTGCCTGCAAGCAACATACCCAATTTTGCCTTTTAAACTCCTGAGAATGAGACTGAAAGTCTATTGCCTGCTGTTGCCAATAGGACATATGCCGAAATTTTCATTAAATCAGTTTACAACATACAGATGGCTAAGTGAGCGCTGATAAAAAAATAAAAATAAATTTATGTTTTTCATTTCCGGCTGCATCCTTTCAGCTTTGTTTGTACGCCATATTTCAGTGGTTCCCAACCCATGGGCAGCGGCCCACTTTTGGGCCTCGGGTAGCGTGTTAATGGGCCGCGAAATGCTAGTCAAGAGTCGAAGTCAGAGGAGCTTCAAGAGTCTCCACTTGTTTCTTGCTTTATAAAGCAATATATTTTTATTCCTTTTACAGTAAGCTTCGTTAATTACTAGCATATAAGGGCATCCAATATATAGGGTGCCTACACTTATCGTGTTCCAATAGCTAATTTCTAAACCGTTAGAGTTGGACATATAGTTCCAATTAGAAAAATGCTTTAGATAAAGGGAAGGAATTATACTATATGTTTTTTGAGCCATTAAATATATTTCTGAAAAAATTACGAATTCTAACTTTTTATACGGTTCTCCCGGTCCTATCAGTCATATTTAGTAAAATATTCTTGAAACGCTAAAATTTTAACCGAAAAAAGTCCCACTCTTCAGCGAATAAAACCGAGCGAGTTATTAAGCTTTGAATTTAATGACTTTTACCAATCAGCGGTGCAGTTTCAAATTACTGTTATAACCGCTCAACATAACCGGTTTTCGGGTTTTTTTTAATGAAGAACAAAAGCCGTTTGTGGACAAAATTTTTTATTAATACTGTTGTTACAGGAAATCAATCCATTGGCGAATATTTATCTGTTTATAAAGACTCTTACAGTAATCTGCCAACCAACAGACGGCTCGAGGAAGCGGTTGTCGTTGATTGGTCTAAGACGATGAAAGTGAAAGTTTCATAACTTGGTAAATTTTAGTCTAATGGAACCTAAAATCGAGCCTATTTTTCGGTCCTGTTTTTTCCCTGTTATTGGAATTTTTAAAAAAAACCCGGTCATAACCGGAACAAAAAATAACCGAAAAACCGGTTAATCTAAGCAGAAAAATCTGTTTTCGGTTAAAACCGGTAGGTTTTTCCCATCTCTAATATCTGTCACGATATATATAAAAGGCAATGTCTGTGTGCGTGTGTGTTCGCGATGTCCAGACGAATCTATCGCACTCACAGCCATGACATTTGGCACGCATTTAGTGGTAATGGTGTCTCAATGCACCCCGAAGTCGGAATTTTAAAATTTAATCTAGAAAAGTTTTTAATTAATGCTTTGTGTTGTTTTGGGTGATTTTTCGCCCTAATTTCTCAATAGGATGGATAATTGTACGAACAAAATAGAAACACCATCGGAAAGAGCAATCGATTTCCATACTA
>BGPR01038324.1:0-14762 GCA_013235015.1 Araneus ventricosus | reverse complement strand
TGCTGCAGGTTAATTACTCACAGTGTTAAATTGCATTTCTATTGGGTACTTGCACCTTATAGTGCCGCTTGAAGGAAAGTTTTTGTAATATTTTTTTTCTATGCCAAGAGAAAACCAAGCAATGTGCATGAGGTTCCCCACTTTAAATTCGGCTTATTTTTTACGGTTTTTTAAAATGTCTGCGAATTGTTTGCACACTCTTTATTTATGTTAGGAAATATTAAGTATTTAGGTAGTTTTACAAACAGGAATAAATTAGTCTTATGTCCAAATGAGATATCATCTTTTGCATAGTTAGTAGTAATTAAGATTTGAAAATTTGTAAAAGAAGTATTACCACTTTTAACATTGAAAATATTTCTTTATAAAATTTAAAAATTTTTTCATCACATCAGCAAGTTTCTGGAATTTCATGGAATTTCTCTAATATAAGGCCTAGAGTTTTATTTCTGGGCTGGTAAGTGAAAGTTAGTGCTATTACCATTTGTTGTTGATGAGATACGAAATCGTCAATAATACAATACTATTCGCAATATCTCCATATTTGCCAAAAATGTGTCATTCATAAGACGACTCAAGCTATGCAATATTCTTGACTTGTTGATGTAAGTGTGGAGGAGGACATACAGAGGATTTATGGACGTGAGTGACAAACGATAGCAGCGCCCCCATTCGTGGATATTGGAATTAAATACTTCGAATCCTCCCATTTCCATACAAATCCAACCTAAATGATGCCATGTTGGATTTTTCGTATCGATAAATGGAAATTTTATTTTTGCATAGTGTACATTCCGGATAACTTATTATTTTTTATTTATTATTTTGTGGAATTATGATAAATACATTGAGAATAAACACGTGATATTTGCAAAATATCAATTATTCATGACTTCTCGAGCTGAGAATGGTGAGTTTAAAATAGTTTTCAAAATTTTCATGAAATGTTATTTACCAATTTGTAATATTTACGATATTATTTTCGCTTCTATAAGAAATAATGAAATTTCATTTTATTATTGTACTATTATTATATTTCAAAATGTTATTATTGGGATTAATTTTACAATTATTCCTTTTAAATTTTGTTTTCCTAAATTTTGATAGATTTATTCCGGAATAATATGACTTGGTAAAAAAATTAATTTTAAAATAAATTGAGTTATATTACGTTATTACTGTCGAAAAGCATAATTTATTGTTAATATCGTTACTTTGTTTGAACTATTATAATAATTTAAGCAAGAGATTATTTGCAGGTTCTGAACCTAACGAATAAAACGTTATTTGCAGGTACACTGTACCTACGGATGAAACGATATTTGCAGGTGTATTGTACATATGGATTATTTGGAGGTTTCGTCAAATTTAATATTTTTCTGTAGGAATTTTAAAATGTTCGTTTTGAACGGTTCGAACCGGGCGAATTTTAAACTTTAAAAACACCAGCGGCTTGGCTTTCAGAAAAGCAGAATCCTAGTAGCTACACTTATTAATTGAATGTTAGTAATCTCAGTTTTTTAAATTCCAAAATGAGCTCTCACCTCAAAACATTCCTTCGGAAACAACAGAAAAGTACCGTAGTTCGGCAGTCCTAAACATATCCGTTCAAAACTGATCAGAACTCTAGAACACTGAACTTGCGAGCTTGGAGAAATCCGAAGATCACAGAGTAAGCTCTGTAGACACTTTAACAAACAAGTACCCGAAATTTTAATCTTCTCTTTGCAGTTGACGGAAAACCCAAAGTCAATAGTTTAAATCTGCTATAATTCCATTTAATAAATGCAAATCTACATTGAAGAAAATGCTGATTAGCCGTCGTTAAAATTCTTAACAAACCGTGAGGGGCTAAAGAAAGTATCTAAATGAAACGTACCACTTCATGTCAAGGCCGAGCGGCATGATCGTAAAGCGTTTGACTTCTAGTCGAAAGGTCATGGGGTCGAATCCGGACAGCAGGATGATAACACTTTATTCTCGCAACTACTTAAACAATCTGTTTGAGAATTTGAATTATTTATGGTGTAAAACTGATGTCCTATAAATTTCATATTTTATTTGATTTTGCTCTTTTTTACTAAGCCTTTACAATTGTCAAGCAAATTTTAAATAACTGTATTCTTACTCCCTTTCCACTACTCACTGCTTGCATGTGATTTAAATTAGAAAATGTATGAATATTTCCTT
This sequence comes from Araneus ventricosus, assembly GCA_013235015.1. NCBI lineage: Eukaryota > Metazoa > Arthropoda > Arachnida > Araneae > Araneidae > Araneus > Araneus ventricosus. Next base: position 12,572 of record BGPR01038324.1, on the reverse strand, counting down.
AGAGGTATCTTCACTTACTCCTATAGAAGATAAAAAATTCAACAGAATGTACACTGCCTAATAAATAAAGTTTTATTCAAAGATACAGTACCTGTCAGTCCCGTTATCACAAAATAGTTAGAATTCGATAATAAACAGCATCTATCTACCTCATTTTTTATAGTGGATTAAAAACAAACAATTAAATATTTGAATGTAAATTGAACAATGAGAAATAATGTCTAGAATTATATTTATAAATCCTTTTTAAATTACCAAGACTAAAGAAAAAATTCATGACAACTAATTATTTATTTTTAAACAGTAAATAACATTTTATCCGGAGATATTTTTTCCTTTGAAAAAAAATCGAAGATTGATGAATACTTGTTTTGTAATGAAATCAGTCCAATTAACAAAAGATCTAAAGCCTCTCTCTTTATCACTTAGTTTTTAAGAATGGAAGATAAACGCGATTGAATATTTGTATCGGCAATGAAAACAGTTTGAATTTCATCACAGCAAAGAAAAGTATTGTTGGGCATCGTATTTAGTGAAAAGCCTACACGGGAACTGAACTGCTATAATTATCAACTTAACAGTTTCATTGTCCTGCCATATTTTCATAAGGATTTTTTTTATTCAAATTGATTTGTAAATGCAAATCAGCAGTCAAAACAGTTATAAATATTGATTGTATTATTGTTTGATTGCAGAGGAGGAAGAAAGACCTAACAACTATATTACCTAACCTAATCTGACATAAAAACTTGTTTACACTTGTTTTTCAATGAACATTAATTAGATTGCTGGAGCCATTTTTAGAAACATTGCAAAGTAAAGAAAATGAAAAAGAGGGCAAATCAGTGGATTAGTTCAGAAAAATGACCTGTCAGAGCGGCGTTCGGGCAAATCGGGGAAGTCCCCTTTAGTAGTGCCCAAAGGGTGATCGGACATGCAAATTTTCAAAAACATATGAGAGTTATTTTTTGTGAAATAATATTTTCAGAACTTATCATGGAAAAAAAAAATTTTGCTTAATTCCTTTTTTTTAAATTACCTTTTTATTCACTTAAGGTAAGTAATGAAAAAGAAGCTTATAGTAATGTTATATTTTGGTTTATACTATACTCGCAAACCTAAAAGTAAACTCTGAAATAAAATCAAAATCTATTATAGGTAGGCTCGGACTATTTCCAACTCTGAAAGAGAAGACAGTGTGTAAAGAAGTGGAATCATAAGACCAGTGATGGGGAGTGTAATTTTCCGGATCGCGCGGTCCACACACGATGAATCTAATATTTCGAAGAAAGGTTTGACATAACTCATCTGCCTTAACCTAAGAAAGTTACTTCCCGAGGAGGCTGAGATATAATATACATTAGTTGATTTGATTACATGGGAAATAGAATCATACAAGTCGATTTTACCATTTAACAAATTTACGAAACATTATTTCCTAAATTGATACTGGTATTCATTTTGGTATCTGACTTCATTGAAAGTATTTTGGTGAACATTTCTGTCACTCTTTTTCTTGTTTAAAAGTATATAAGAGGAATGAGGTTATAGGGAGTTAATGAACACAAAGTTTCCTTTCATTCGTAATTGAAAGGTAACTGGTTTTACAATTTACTACCTGAGTCTCGGATTGTGCCATTTTAACTTTTTTTTTCCTAGCAGTGGGATTTTAAAGCTGGAACAATCGATATTGATGAAATGAGAAGACTTTTTTGAAGCAGGAAAAATAATGTGCCAACAACAATCCTCCATTCTGCGATTCTATTATTTTAATCATTTAACTCTTTAATCCCGAGGCGACTTTTTTCTTCTAGCCCCTTTAATACAGGGCCTTTTTGGGAGAAAGCGACATAAATTGGACTCTCCAAAACAGGGTGGTCATTTGCCCCGCTACCCCACCCCTCTCCATATCCTTCCCTTAAGGCGCACGGAAATAGGCTGTGGTTGGCAAGGATAATTGGCCCCCTATCGCGCGAAATTAGAACCTCACTGCCCCTCAAAAAAGGCCAATAGCCCCTTTCCGGCCTTCGTCGGTGTTAAGGGGAAATTTTTAGACCGCCCGGAGTCACCTCGCTCGGTGTGAGAGGGTTAAATCGAAAATGTGCGATAAAGATACAATTGAAAAATTAATAACTAAGAGACCTGGATTATCACATTGAATCCAAAGAGCAACAGGCAAGTAATAGGCATGAGATATAGGAAATCGATTTTAACCAAAAGTCTTCACGAACAAATGCAGAATAGAGAAGTGTGCTAAAAGGGGTTGTACAACCATATCAGAGTTATTCAATTAATTACAGATTTTAAAATTATTTAGAAAAGTCTTCCCAAATGAATTTATTTTTGCTATGAGGGACAATTCCTCGTAATGATAGTTTTTATGAAACGAAAAAGAATTATACTCAAAAAATACCAAAGTAATGGTTAAAATAAATGAAAAAACAAAGGATCCGCTTCATGAGGTCATAAAATAAGCGATTTTTAGTTGAGAAAGAATTATGAGCTAATGGTAGTACTTTAAGAGTCATCTAAGTGGTCACCCATCTCAACGGCCAAATTCGTTTGCACGGAATTTCCGGCCCATATTCATAATGTTAAAATAACCTTTTATTAAAAAGCTAATAAAAGTACTCCGAACAGTTGGATTGATTGCCCTTTCTACTTCAATGGAACACATTCCTTCATCACTCCTTTACGTCTGCATTTGAGAAAAGAAAAGAGAGAAAAAAAGAACAAAAAATTCATACACTCTTAAACAACACCGGAATGAGATCAGAGTTAAACATTTCTTTCCTAGTGTGAAGAAAAGAGTGAACTTCTGTCTCTACCGGATTACCACTAATTAATGACACTAATTTGGACTCTGACAAAGAAGCTTCTGATATGGGTTCTGACCACCAGCAAATTAAACTTTCAGTTCAGCAGACTTTCTGAAAAACAGGAAAACTGTCCGTTCCTCAGCAACATCCGACGAAATAGTTAAAGATTTATTTTTCCATTTAGTAAAAAAATTAAAAAGTCACCTCCGAGAAAGATGAAAGATAAAAGCAAACACAAATTGTATTTATTCAGAAGAAAATGAAATAAGGTACTCTTTTTTCAGATGGATTTTAAAATTCGCTTTATCAGGCATAATGAATTAGGGTATGTTTAAATATGTATTTTGTACCTTTTATATTTTCATTTCAATTAGTCGACCGGCGTTTTCTTAAATAAAACTCTTATTGAATCAATTTAAATAACAACTGTTTCTTTTCTTTTAAAGATCCTGCAATTATCATGAGTAATTCTTATGAATAAAGAATTCTCCTAAAATGATTTCTAATCAATGACAAGGAATTCAATTACTAGTGTAAAACTAGAAAATACCTGTAATTAATTTTTTTATAAACTCTTCACATTGAAAAGAATTTATAATTTTTAGAACTAAAGATCCACAGAAAGATAAGGATTTTTTCTTAAAATACTATAAGGTAGCCTGGCCACAGGCGTTTTTAATAAATCTTCAAGTTATTCAATTTCAATGCACTTCACTTTAAACTAAACTAGTTTTCCTTGCTTTGATCATAAATAACAGAAATTAACTTACCTAAGCAAAACATAAAAAAATATATCAGAAGTAAACTGCTCAAAATCAAAATAATCTGAAAATGTTAAAATAACTCCATCATAATATCTGGAATTTAAATCAGAAAATATAATTAATTATTTGCAGAAACATTCTGAAATAAACATGTAATTATAGTTAATCTTCTTATTTTGCAAAATATATTATAATTAAGATTAATTATTATAACATATAATCTCAGTAAACATATTAAAATGTATAATATTTGTTAAAGAAACAAGCTATGGAAAATTGTTATTTTTGAAGCAAATTACTTTTCAAGAAATTTGGTAAAATGCAGAAATATAAAAATTCAATAAATGATTAATGTATGAACTTCCATATGAGGAACATTTTGAACCCTCACAGAAACTGCACAACCAAAACTGAAGCATTCTTTTGAAGTTCTACAACACTGTAATTCACAATTTTTTTCCTATATCATTCCGCTTTTGAAATAGGAACCCTATTTCCGAAGTTTGTCGCCAGGTGACGATGTGAGTGGTCTCATAACGTAGTGCATAGTCATTTTCCTGCACCTGGACACCACTTTCATGACTATAGCTGCAGTTGTCTGAAATTAAGTCGGGGTGGATAAGAGAGTTTAATGGGCACCCTGCATATACCATTGAAATTAATTTATTGCAGATAGACATCATATATATATGTACATTAAAATTATTTGTATGAATGATTAATTACCATGGAAAAAGATTCACTTTATTGGGTATAATCAGAGTTAGAGCGTTTAATTGTTAGTTGATTTTCTATCAGCCCACCCATTGCCCGAGATTCTTTTTCAATTTTGGTTTCGTGTAGGTAGAGCATTTTCCCAGAAAATTTTTGCTTTATTTGGTGCAATTGTGTTTGTATGAATCGTCGCATTAACTTATGACTATGTCGTTATCGTCTGCATAAGATTGCATTATATCTATCTAAGCGTCGGTATAACTCCACCCGACTTTTATCAGATCTACTGAATCATTTTCTCTGACGTTTCTCAAATATTCTTGTGATGTTTCCATAAATGAAGCATTTGAAGAAAATTTTAAAATAATAGACACACCGCAAGCAGTTTGGGCCTTTCTTGCTGCATTCCTCTTTATTGGCAACTAGCCGCCTTCGGCGACCAGCGTGTTCGCCGGGAACATAATTTCAACTGAAACTCTTGTGTATAAATTTATATTCATGGTTGCCTTAACAAAATAATTTGAAATTTTGATAGATATTTGCCCCATGTTCTTTCAATAGCCTTGCACGTATTCTGTTCGTTGTCTGCGTGAATGTCCCTAATGGAGTCGAGTAACTGTCTGTGTCATGTAGCATACAATTGCCTGTTGTCGGCAACAACTTCACTATCTTATTCTTCTTGCAAAATATCCATTAAATTTAACTTTAAAATGTCGCGCCACAATTTACGTCCAGTACCATTTCAGCTGTATGAAATTATACTGATTAAAACATATCTTTAAACACTAAGATATTACCTTAGTATTCAATATTAAAAGACAAACATGCAAATAAATATTTATTTAAACAATGAAAATGGGTTGAATTGCGTTGCAACAATGAAACATTTTGCTGTAAATTATGCCAAAAATATTTTTAAAAGGTTACTTAAATTTTAAAAAAAATTAGAGCAGCTTAATTGATAACATTGGAAAGGTAATGTTTTTGCGATTTCAGATGTTGCAAAAATGATTTTTGTGATGTAATAGTTTCGGAAGTAATGAAGAAAAAACGCTGAAAATTCGCTTATTTTTTAATTAATTAAAATTCTAATTAAAATTTCAAAAAACGGCTCCCAGGTGCTCATTCTCGTACTTCAAAGAATATTCGTGCCAAATTTTGTAGCTCTAAGTCCAGCGGTCTACCCTGTAGAGCCCTAACACACAGACACGCACATATTATCCTTTATTATTAGTAGAGAAGTAACAAACACAATAACAACACATAATTTCGAAAGACATCAAAAGATATTTTCATAAGGACTTATGAATAGTTTCAACTTTCGGCAGTTTGTGCATTCGTAACTTGAGACACAGTTCGGCATCCGGGACGCTTTGAACACATTTATTTTAAGAAGCAGAAATGTTCTTTATCCGAAATTTGACTCTGCAATTTATCAGAGTAAAAAATATCAATAATTAATAAAGCTATTAACAACTTGAGTTTTTTTCTCTACTGTCTAACTGAATGAAAACATTTTTCGGGAATTGTGTTATCGCTTCATTCAGTTAAGATGCCACTGAACATTTGAGATATTTAAGAATTTTACGCATTTCTTTTATTATGAATGCATGTTATTTGTATGACCAACATAATTTTAATTAATTAGTTGAAAATACTATAATTCGATGCAATTACAGCGCACGGGTAAGACAGGTAAATGGTTAAATATCAAACTTTGGAAATTAAAAAAAATTCATGAACGGGAATATGATTCTATTCCAAAAACTACTCGTTTCTGTATGCTTGCCCTACTCTTAACCCTCTCACACGAGAGAGGCGGTACAGAACTTTTCCCTTAAAGACGACGAGGAAGGCGTGAGGCGGTTTGCTTCTTTTGAGGGGAGGGGAGTTTCTGAGATAGCTTAAGAGATAAGCGCGGTATGGTGTAGAATTATCCTCGCCCACCACAACCCATTTTCGTGCGCCTGAAGGGAAGGTTACAACAGGTGTGATGTGGTGGGGTAAATGACCACTCAGGTTGGGTAAAGTCCAATTCATGTCTTATCCACCCAAAATGGCCCGGTTTTAAAGGAGCTAGAAGAAAAAAATCGCCTCGGGATCAATGAGTTAAAGTAAAACTGTAAAGTAAGTTTGCAAGCAAAAATTATAGAACTATCATCTCTATATTATTCATAGTCATCTCTGTCCTTAATCGTGAAATAAATGAATAATCTGTGTCTTTTGGAGTTATTGGCTTTAATTTCTGCTATCATACCACACATAATGTGCATTTTAAAATAAGCAAATAAAATAATAATATCAAACGTAAATTAGAAAGAAACGAAACAACCAAAGCTGCTGGAGTGCGCAAACGCAACTACCAACCAAGAAAACACTGAATATACAATAAAATCACCATAAAACAAAATGAAAATTATTTAGAAATTAAGATTGAACAATGAATAGGTTTAAGGAATCCACCAGATGAACTTTATCAAGGCGTCACTCATCTAAGTGGATTCAAAATAAGGAACAACAGGGCATGCTTTCCTGTATGAGATTTCGACAAAAAGAGAAGAAAAATTCACCAGAATTTCACTGAAACATCATGTGACCCGAAGCGCCCTGATAATCAGAAGAAGAATTCATAGATACTCAGAAATGTCCAAAAGCCAATTAGTAGAAGTAAGAATGATTAGAGCATTTTAAAATGTCACACGAATGGGGAAATTCAGAATTTTTTATATTTTTACTCGTTTTTAAATCCTTCAAAATGAACAGTAATATTTTTTAAAAATTTTTATGGGCAGTTTTTTAAAACTATTATTTGCAATCTAAGTTCTCTTCTCAGATTTCGCCATAAAAACAATAAATTCTGGTGAGAAACGGGTCTGACGTCATCTATGGCCAAACAGAGGCGGCAATGTAAAAGTAAACACGTTACTTCCTTTCGTTTTCTATAGCAAGCAGGAATGCAATGTATAAAATGGCAATAATAAACATACAGCATTTCACAACGCATTTCAATTCAAGTTACAGGGTCTTATCGACTTACGACCCTGTTCAGGTCCGAATGACAAGCCGTATGTCGGATTTATATTTTTCAACGCTAATTTCATTTTAACACGTTAGAAAAATTTTACATATAAGACAAATATTCAATCTTCGTACTTCAAGAGATTTTCTCATATATGAGGTGTAGAGGAAACGTCTTGAAACGAGCAGACATTCGTAGATAATATAAAATAATTTATTTGAATTTAACGATATAGTAAGATCTTCAAAGGCAAAATCCACTTCTTGGTCATGAGTGAAAACTGACAAGCAAAGGCAGTGCGTGTTGACTGGAAGGAATTACATTGTAAAAAAAGAATGCTACAACATCGCGGCGAGTGTTTATAGTAGTTTAAGGAAAGGGGAAGTCCCGCACGCTAAAGCCGGTTGAATCCCAACTTCTTTAAGTTAAAACGGCAGTTATTCTAATAATAGAAAAGTAAGGTAAATTAACTTCTAAGACTCGGCGCAGATCGAATGAAAATATCTCCCTCGTTCGGCTACTTCTTTATAGGAGGAGATTATTTCTTTCCCACAGTAGAAAGACAATTATGCCCATTGTCACTCCATGCAGTATTGTTAAGGCATTCATTTTACACTGGGGTGAGGGGAAGGGCTGCCGTTTTGTTGTCCGTAATCATTCCAGTAGTGGAAAGGTCTTTGGATTTGGCTATATGTATCAATACTTTTTTTTCTAAATTCTTCCCTCCTACTTTTATTTGAATGAATTTCTCGCTTCGAAGTACTTATTTTATTTCCATAATCATTATGCATTTTGCGTTATGCAAATTTTTTACTCGAATTTAAAGTACAGAATTTCAGTTACTAAAAGAGGAACATTTATATAAATGGGATGTTTAATAACAATCATTTATGATAAAAGGGCTTATATATATAATTTTTATTTCTTTCAATCGCAGTTTTTTTCATCTCCACAAATTACTGGATCTAACTTCTTCTGATACGAAGTGGTATGCCATCAATTGTTTAAATATGAGAAATATATTATACAAAGATTAATAATACAGTAGGCAATCATTATTTGATTGTCAAAATAATTTTAGAATTTTTTTATGAACAGTTCTTAATCTAGTTAACTTTTTTAAAGTTTCTTATGAAACTATATAAATAATTATTTAGAATTAATTTTTTAAAAAAAATTTATAACTGAAAGTTATATATTGCATTAATTAACATTTAAAAGAAAAGTAGGCAATAAAACCTAATATATTATATAAATCATATTTTCTAGGAGTATATATATTAAAAGACCATTTAATATGTCAAATGTGAACTAAAATGCTTCTGTAATCTCATAACTACATTTCTCAGAGATTACAATGATTCAATCGTGAAATATTTATAATTTAGATGCTTGCTTACATAGTGTAGCAATAAATTATATGACCAGTTACAGATCTCTAATTATGCATACTCTATAACGCTTGAGATTAAGCTTACATAGTCACCTACCATGATGACTAATGTCATCACATATTAGCACAATTATCTGACAAACCATGCAAAAGCAGAAAAAAATCGAGGCAAAATATATAGAAATTTTTTCCTAAATATTTCACTTCCGAAATTGAAGCCTTGTTCAGTGTACAAGGAAATAAATATCCTTAGAATCATTTGAATTCAAATATGAGCAATTGTGATTGAAAAGAATAAAGAAACATTTCCAAGAAGGAACTAACGGTTTTTAACGTTAATGAATACGTTTCAAAGCTATTGAATAATGCCAAATTTCAGCAAACAAAGGCGAAATTTTAACTAATTTCTTATATTCCAATGAAAATAATTTATAACATTTTTTGATGTGATAAATGCATTTCAGAATCTTATTCTTTATTCAAAAATTATTAATATATATTTTTGTATAAGTTTTGTCTCTAAATCAAACTAAAATCTTAAATTTTAAAGAAGGAAAATTTTTTTCTAAGCAATATTTTTTAAAACGTCTGTTTTAAATAAGCAAAAACGTGTTTAACTTTCTAAAACGTTTTGGCTCTAAAAAGAGTCTTTTATTTCTGTTTATTGTATTATCTTTCCAGATACTTTTTCTGATTCTCCACACCCTGAATCGTTATCATCAAAATTTTCTTCATCCAAATTCTATATCACATTCTCAATCGCAATAGCCTTGAGATACTTATTGAGGCAGTCTAAAGAATGTAAGAAACAAACACGACAAAAGAAAATTTAATCTTTCATCGACAGCGTAAAATTATCGAACGAAGTATTTTTCTGAATTTTGGAATTTGTTATCCCTAAACATTACTAAAAATGTAGAATAAGCGCTTAAAACTGATAACATAGGCGAAAAATATCCCCACCCAACTACGGACAATAGAACTCACGGTCTTGAATGGAGCGGGAACTCCGTCCAGGAGAAAGGGGGAAAGAACTGACACTCGATTGATCGGTACAGCAGTTGTACCGGAGCTCCAGTAAAAGGGAAAAACACGGTACAGCGTATGTACCGCCGATTGTAAAAGGTTAAAAAGCGTTTTTAATTAAACTTTAGGTAGCGTTAAAGAAGAATTATTTTAAACAATATTAAAATTTGAAATCATTACATACACATGCTGCAAAAGTAGCCATATCAACTTTTCAAAAATACGTTTTCTCAAAGATTATATGTCCATTCACCCTCTCCCCATCTTGAATTGAAAACAAGAATACATAGCCTCAACGCTCCGCATGTCATGCAGTTTATTTTTCAAATCTCATTTTGAAGAGATGTGACAGAAAATCTACTTTTTTCAAAACTTTTCTTATTTGGAGATTGCCTCTTTTGCAGCTACAAGACACATATATTATTTTTGTACTTAATGTGAAAATGCATAATATGGCTCTAATTTAAGTATTGTATACAAAAATACAACCTGAACTGTTTTATTTTATGTGGTTGTAAGTGGCGACGGGTGAGGAGCTGGTCATGTAATCGATACTCTACAATATTATTTTGAAAATAGAAGGATAGGAGATTTCCAGAAAATAGCATCTTCTACAGTGAACTGAAAACAAAGCTCTTTTAAAGGAAAGGAAATTTTTTCATGCTATTATAAGCGCGACATAATTTAAGCCCAATAGACGTAGAAAATAGGATTAAACCTTCTATTTTCATACAAAAAGTGGTGGCATTTTAAAAGACATGTCTTCACTATCTACAGAAGTGGGAAGGATATTTTCATCATAGGAAAAATTTAACTTGATTTTATTAAATACCCAACCCACCCAATAACACATTCAAGAGTTGTAGTGATTAAATTCTTCATAATTATCCTGAAATCAATTAAGTTGAAGACGAAATGTTTGATGAAACATCTTATGTTCTCCGCTGCACTACAAAAGAAATGATTGACCGTTGGAAAAAAAATTCAGTACCATTGTCTAACATATAAAATGAAATATTTGCAGCCTTCAATGAAAATGCTGTTCCAAATTAGGATTTCGGTAAATTAGTATAATACTGTCTGTGTTTGCAAGAACAACAGAGGTACCGAAAGTGTTTTTAGTTGAATGGCCAACAATGATAAAACAAAATTTCATATCGAAATCTTAAAGTGCATGCTAATTATCAAATATAATTTTGACCTTACTTGCATGGAATCTTATCAGAAAACCCAAAAAAATAAATTTTGCTAAAATAAATACATTCTTTACATATATATATTATAAAAAAATTCAGAAAAAGTGTAAAAGAAATGTTATACTACAAAACTTGTTTCGTAAGATTACATATGTTTTATCAATACCTCAAATTCATTTCCGCGTTATTCAGTTTTAGTTATACATTTTCTAAGTAGTTTTGAAAATATGGTGAAAGCGCTCCCAAATGTTTTCCCTTTAATTGTGTCTTGATTTAAATTTTCGAGACATTTCTACCTTAAATTATTATAAAAGCTCAAAATAAGTAACAATAATTAAAATAAGTCATGTTCTTCGACAGTAATACTGAACTGTAGATTAAAATCTTCTAAAATTATTTTTATTACCAAGTCATATTATTCGGGGGAAAATCTATCAAAATTCGTTAAAGAAAAAGTTTAAAGGAAGAAGGCATATTTTCTCAGATTATTCCATATGATAAGCATTTTAAAATGTTACTGAACTAGCACAAAAATAAAATTAAACTTCAATTTTTAATATACGATAGCGAAGTTAAATCTGAAAATCTTATGAATTTGTTATTCATTTAAATCAAATATAAAATATTTGAAAAATATTTAAACATACTGTTCTCATCTCGAGGAATGGTGAATAATAGATTATTTGCAGAGATAATCGATTTATTCCTAACTCAATTGTTATAACTCGCTAACATAATAAATCAGATTAAAAATAAGATGTCGGCAATACACAATCTGCAACAACAAAAGTTCTTTTAACCATATCAAATATTCAACATTGCGTCGTTTACTTTGGTTTACGTTGTAAATTAAGAGGCACTCGAAGCAGTTAATTCCAATTTCCACACATAGGAGCACTGCTATCGTTTATTACATGAAATACATATCTTCTACATATCATCCACTTCAGTTACATCAACATGTCAAGAATTATACTTAACTTGACTCGTTTTAATAATATTACATTTTTGTCAAACATTCAGATATTGCGAAAAGTGAACAGGTTGTTTAATAGAGCCCATAGTCTTGAAGAGGGCTTAATTTCAAGTATTGGTTTTGTAGAGTTGTGCGGTTCAAATGAAGAAAATTGCTTGATTCTCGTGGCTATGAGGAGGCGGTGGAAAGACAGTGAATAGTAGTTTCCATCTTTTTCACTTCCACGTTTATTCTGATACTTCTGCTGTATCCGACAATACTAATAATCCAATCTTGGAACTTTTAGCTTCCCATATTTTAACATTCACGTTCCCGCATCACATTGCACCTTTCATCAAAAACACTAATTTTTTCTTTACCAGCCCAGATATAAAAGTCCAGGCTTTATATTAAAGTAAAAAAAGTAAATTTAAAATTCATTGGAAAAACAAAATTTAAAATTTTATATAGAATTTTCTGCAATATTAAAAGTGGTAACATTTCATTTAGATATTTTCAAAAGTTTATTCGTAACTATGCGAATGTAAATTCCCAATATGACTGGAGCTTTGCGCATAAAATCTGTTCCAAAAGATGTGTTCGCTACCAGTATAATTTATCAATCACTTGCTCCAAGATTATAGTCCATGAATACTTTTAATTAAATTATATAATTTGCTCTGTAG
>BGPR01038323.1:3357-13647 GCA_013235015.1 Araneus ventricosus | reverse complement strand
TACCCCAAAGTGTGGTAATGTTTGTTTATCCCTAATAGCACAAGACGCAGTGCAATATTGTTACGATATCTCCACGATATTGTACGGCATTCAGAATACCGGACAATGTCGTAGAGACATTGCACAATATCTTGTGCTAATAGGGTAAGTTTTCTGTATAAGAATATTCATCAGAATTGGAGTGACGGATGTTAACAGATGGCACATCAAAAGGTTTGAGGTGTGATTTATTCTGATGTTTCTGTTATGTGACGTAAACTGAGTATGGTTTTATTTAAATGCTTTTTATAAATTATTTTAGTTTTTAAAGTTTTGACTCCTCATTCTTATCACCATAAACTGTTGCCAAGCACTGTAATGCAACATTTATATTTGAAATTGTAGAACACTCTTAGAATAACTATTTTTTCACTCCTCGAATTCAGGCAGATAGTAAAGAACTTCGGGCATTTTTATCAGATATTCTCTCCCCTTAGTAGCATATGAAACACACTTAGAATAACTTTTTAACTCCGCGAATTCTGACTGATAGTAAAGCACTTCAGGCATTTTTTGATGACAATTTTTTTAATAAAATTGAATTTTTCAAAAAATAATGTAAGTATCGATCTGAAATTTTTACCAGATATTCCCTCCCCTTATTAGCATTGCGAAAACTTTTACTATAACTTTTATACTTCGCGAATTCTGACAGATAGCAAAATACTTCAGGAAATTTTCGATTACCCACTTTTTTTACCAACAAAATTGAATTTTTCGAAAAATAATGCAAATATCGATTCGAAATTTTACCATCGTTAGTGGTATTACAAAAATTCCTCTCAAATAAAAAATATCTTTCAAAATTAGCATTTTTAAATTATTTTGACTGTATTAATCTATCTTAACGTTCGACGCCTCAGTTTATAGGGTTGTTTTAATACCTATAACTTTCCTATTTAAATTTTTCCTTTTGGATTAATAATCTTTTATTTAAATCCAAAAATCCGATCTTTCAGTATCCCCCCTTCCTTATCCGTTTCGATATCCGGGAGAGTTATATAGTAACATATTTCGGATTGCCAACCCAACATCTCGAGCACAATAAATACTCGAACATCTGCTGAATCTTTATTCATTTTCGCTTGTGACAATCACAACTGAACATCACACTTAAACTCACCTCTCGCTAACGAAACACACACCTATACAATTGCCCGCTCTAATGATCATGCGCACCAAGTTTGCTCGCAGCTAGCGCCATCTATTAGATTGTTTTTCAAACATTACCAGCTCTGCCACCCTGTAGATACGAAATAGTAATGGATGTTCATTTCTTAACTGAAAAAATCTTTATCCGAAACGTCTTCCTCTCTTTTAGTTCAATTAACCGGAATACCGAGAGTCTGCACTTGAAACACTGTAATAACTACTTCTAAAGTTCATAAGCATGAGCATATATTCTGAGATAACACAGGCCAGCAATGCGTGAAGAGGTTACGGACTCAACAGTAAACGCAATGAAGACGTAAATCATCAGAAAAAGCCGTTTGCATTCATCGTTTGCCGTTTGCAGCCTATTCAATTCGTTCCGAGTCTATTGCGCGTTATATATAACCAGTACGCAGACAGAATCCTGTGTTTAATAGACTGCATAACGCAGAAGAGTCGCTGAATGAATCTCAAAGTTTTAATTACAATTTAAGCGAGCATTTCAAAGGTTTGATTGCTTGGTAGTCTGTCTAATAGTTGATTCTATTAATGTCGAGTAATATAGTCTCTACTGTATTTAAAGCTCTTACAATGATGGCGGGAACGGAGTGTGTTCAAATGGACATTCAGCTATTTAATTAAGGAACAGATACACACGATTGAATGGATTCGTGATTGTTATGCAGCAGTCCAGATGTATTTATTAACCACCTTGCAATGGAGGTGAAGGTCTGATATGATTGGAAATAAGGAATATGAGAAAAAGAGCAACTGGCGAGACGAGTCTGGTTTGGTTTATTCAATTAAAGTCTAATCTTGAGATAGGACTATGAACGAACAGGACAATAAGGTTTTCATCTATGAAAATAGGGATCAAGTGTGAAGCGAGAAATGCTTAATTAATAAAGTGGTAAGTTCTAAACGAAACTCTCATTCAAATTGGATGGAAGCACTTGAATTAAATATACAGGGTGTTTCAAAACACTTGGCCAAGCTTTAAGGGTAGGTCAGGCATACGATAAACATCCAAAATCACATAAGAACAATGATGCGCAAACGCCATCTGGAGGCAGCACATGACATTCAAAATAATACATAGCTGGCCAAAATGCCGATATCTTTCTGAATCTTAATGAATTCTGAAATTTTTATATAAGTTGCCCTATATATGTCTTTGACGTTATGAAAGAAAGAATTACGCTACGTTTTGCGTAGTAAAAGATTATTTAATACAAATTCTTATTATCTCTTTAATATTCCAAGTTTTTACTTCAATTTTAATACAACGCTTCTCTAACATATTGTCACGTATTCTGTGATTTTCATACAATTTCGTTGAAAAGTTTGGTATCTTTTAAACAAGTCTTTATATCTTCCAGAACATTCATGCTATTTTTACGAAAATTCATCTAAATATTGCGCATATCACACAAGAGAATTGATGAAAGTATCAACTCATTATTAGCTTTCTGTAAGTGAGGTGAGCCTAAATTCCTTTTCGTCATCATCAGTTTCTGGTCGGTACGCCTAAATGCCCTCGTGGCCGAATACTTAATGTAAATTGTGAGTTAAATCCTATTCTGTATATGGTTGAAGTTCGAGGAGATACGAGTATTCAAAAAAAATGTGCAAATTTTAAAACAGGGTCTGCAATTTTGGTCAGTACTGTATTAATTTAAATGTCATCTACTGCCTGCAGGTGGCGTTTGCACACCAATGATTTGAAGTGATTTGGAATACTATCGTATGCCTGACCTACCCTTAAAATTTGGCAGCATTCTTTTAAGCTCATATCATTTTACCAAGCCCTCAAACGACCTTGAACACCTCTGGTGGAAAAGAGTCCTCAACAACCCATTGTCAAGAATTCAAATAAGAAAACTGATTAACTTTATCTCTAAGAATGAAGACACTCTCTTCCCACCCAACTAACTTCAATGTTTCGGAGGTCTCAAACTATTCACACTCTTCAAAATCAATCGACACTCGGTCAACGGATCTTTCGAACTCTCATCGGACTGCTCCTCTGCTCAAATTGCAACTCATGTTAAATTTTTGAGTAGCTTTCTTTTTAAAAAAATTTATCTCTCCTTTCATTGCATTATCTTCTCCATGTTATTATTAACTCAAATTTTAAAGTTTTAATTTGTTTTTAGTTTTATTCCTGTAATTTTATTATTAGTCATTTTTGTTCTACACTGGATATTTTTGTACATAGATTTTCCGTATGTTTTCTGTTCGTGTTGATATCTTTTCCTTTCATATAACCTAGATTAATTGTGTTACTTGTCTGTTATCCTTCACAATATTTAATTACCATTTTTTTTCTTGCCAATTTCATGTCATGGGTTGTTTCTCATACCATAGCTAATAATGTTTCACTGCTTCAAAATTCAATTGTACCCTTTGGCCCGTAAATCCAATCGATTCTCCATATGGCCAGTTTGCGTACAGCTTCACTCATCCAAGAAAGCCTCTGCTCTCTGTTGCCTTTGGACACAAAGCACGCGGGTCAGGACAACTTAACGGAAGCAGGGACATATGTGAGATCATTCATGTCTCCTTACGGGAGCACGGTATGCACTTTCTTCCACGTACACCCCACTCAACCCCTTGGGTTCCGAGCTCGGGGGTATACAGTGGCGTTAATGTTAATATATACATGTAAGTCAGAAGAACCGGACGTTTCTGGAACAGCACATTCTCGGAGGTACAGGTGTGCGAGTGGGAACATTTTGTTCCCTGTTCAAAGAATTTCCATCTCAATGATATCATTCTGTTGTGGATGTTAGGACAGCGTACTTTTATTTATGATTGTTTTGTGGGGAGGGATGAACCAATTACCGCATTTCAGCAAGAGTCTCGTCGCAGATTCAAAATCCTCCGAAATGGCTCTGTTCTGTCGCCTAACACAATCTTACGTTGGGTTCATCTTTGCTCAAAGAGTTCATAAATGAAAAGAAAATCACCTGTTAACTCACGTTAAGGAAGGTATAGGTAACTTTTATTTAATTATTGACCTCTCTGAGTTTTAATTTCTTTCCTCAATAGATGGCGTTAGGATCACTCCCTTTTTTCCACAGTAAATTGTATAATTCTTTGTGAGCATTATATTGGGAGAGTTCAGTGGAGGCTCTTGTTATGAATCCTGGGGGTGCTGTAACTTGCAATTCTTCACTGCGCAGTAATGTATATTTGTACCACTTACATTTTTTTGTCTTTTCTCTTTCTTTCCTCAATAGATGGCGTTAGAATCACTCGCTTTTTCCACAGTAAATTGTATAATTCTTTGTGAGCATTATATTGGGCTAGTTCAGTGGAGGCTCTTGTTATGAATCTTGGGAGTGCTGTAACTTGCAATCCTTCACTGCGCAGTAGTGCATATTTGTACCACTTTTCATTTTTTGTCTTTTCCCTTTAACTTTCAGTAGTTTTATACTTAATAAATAAACTTAAAGCATTTTTTCTTCATATACTTAAATATATTAACAAATTAATTTTATTAAAAAATTAAACTCGAAATTTGTTTTCTATTCCGTTTCCTGTATTCCTTATTACATTTCTAAAAATTAAAACAGCTGCGTTGAACGTTGAAATGACACTATAGTACAGAAATAAAATAATTTTCTTATTAATTAACGTGAAAAAATAACATGGCTTAATTAATATAAAAATAACCATAAGCAAATACTATTTATTAGTACCATTAAAAATTACTTAAAAATAAAATCCGTTATTTTTTTGTCTCTAGCGAAATGATCAAAAAAAAGTTTTCCTTGATGCTTGTATGAAGATTAAAAAATGTTTTATTTATCGAAATCCAAACAACTACATGTAACCTATCCCGATTAATATCGTGCGAGTCAGAAAATATTTTATTCTTTTTTCAATGTTAAAAGACAAATTTTAAGTTCTGAATGTACCAGAAGTTCCAAGGTGGAAAAAAGATTAATTTATTCTATTACATCTATTTTAGACACATGTAACAGAAAAAAATTATCTACAGTACAGATGCATTAGATAATTTAAAATGGAATATACTTATCAATCTTCATTAAGAAATCTTGAAATGTACACCGTTTTGTTCAAATTTGAGGCTTCCTAAACTATGAATCATGATCCCAAATAGGATGGTACAGAATATGGGTGTCACGAAAATTTTGAAAATATATTTGAAACTTGGAAAATTTCTCGTATGTATTTCATCAGCAATTATAAATAGAAATTGTCAAAAAAATCCTTTGGATTGCAAGAAATTTCAGTCAAATATAATGACTATAAAAAATCTTTTTCAGATAAATTTGTATTTATCATTAATTATCCTTCATGCTCATATTTATTTTCAAAGTTTTGGATTGCGAAAAAATTTTCCGCGACGAAGAAACGTTTAATACTTCGTTTCTAATGTCACGGGAACTGTCGACTTCGACAGTACCGTTTCAGCTTAAAAACATCGTAGAGAAAGCCTGCGCAGTGTCACTGCGCGGATGGAATTCGGAGCTGGAGGGATCCACAGTCCTCGTGTGATAAGTTACTTTTTCTTTTGCGCATCATTTTCGAGTAGTGAAAAAACAAGATAAAGAACTTAATTTTCTGCCATAGTTTTTCCTTACGTTTCATTTGAAGATCGAAATCATTTAATGTAAAATTTCGTTTATTTGTTGATAGATTTAAGTATTTGAAAACGAAAGAAAATAAATTGATTAATGAAAAGTTAGTTCGAAAACCTGGAGGTGCTGCAGTACCGCAGTCCCTATGCTCGAGCCGACCCTGGGCGGGGTTATCGACTCGATGTCTTTTTGGATGAAATTCCTTCATATTCTCAAGAGCAGAGTTTTTTTGTCTTTTTCTATCTTCTGCTATTTGTTCTGTGAAATGTGTCGGAGTCGTTTATGTTTGTTGTATTAAAGGCAAATTTCTGTATCTTGGAAATAGTTCCGTCTTCTCTCCCAATCTGGGGTGTTTCGGATCTCGTCGGGTCAAAATTTAGACATTTGTCAGATCAATAACAGAAAAACTCCCATTTTTGAATCCTTGCCGGGGGACATATTTACAAACCCTACCCTGGTACAGCAAAGGCAGGAAATTAGCCAATTTCATTGGCTGCAAGGGAGGTGACGTCGCTCTTTTCTCTCGCACGTAGCGTACGCAAATCATAACAAAACAAGAGTCGCCCTCCTTTTTAAATGGATATATTTACTGAATGACTTCGGTTATAATCCTCAGCAGTATTTTACTATATTTTTTTGCTTCCTATTTTTCGTTTGCTCTCTAATAAATTTCATATAATAATTTTTGATGTTGTTTCGGATTAACGTACTCGGCACAAATTTCCTGCAGTTGAGCACAGAAAACATTCTTGCGTGGGATGTAAAATTTCTAACCAAGAAAATTATTTTAAAAAACATTCGTGCTAAAAATGTTATTCGCGAGTAAAAAGAATAAACTGGCTAAATAAAATAGCGAAGTAGGCTAGTATCGTGGTTCGGAATTCGCGCGAAGTCCAAGCAACAGAAACCTAAACAGATTCAAAGTTCGCATTCAATGAAGTCACAACTTATGGCGAAGCGAGCGCGAGCCAATGATATTGGCTGATTTCTTCCTTTTGGTGTACCAGGATAGGGTTTGTAAATATGCTGCCGGGGGGTTACCCTTGATGAAGTCCCCAGGCTGGACTCTACTTTTAATTTTCTGCAGTCATCTTTTCGCTTAAGTTCAGTTATTTTGTTGCATTTTGGTGCACTCTTATAAGGAACGTACTCTAGAAAACGTAGAATAGCAATTTTATGAAATTTACACCGCTCTTCTCGGAGATATTCTACGGAACTACAATGCATAAGCCAAAACGGACATTATTTGCAAGACGTGAATTTTGGTGCATGAATATAATTAAATAGAAGAAAGTCACCAATCTGTCAAGATTTGTTTTGCCAAAACTAAGGATACTGTGATTATTTCAAAAACATCTTATTATTCTACCGTACCCAGTATTATACTCCTTTTCCGACAGGATGTGACGTCATATAGAATTCTCTCGACGATTTCTCGTAACTCCGTCCCTAGTAGAGATAGGAGCAAAATTCAAGCATGTTCGAGAACTTTCATTTTGTTCCCAAAATCGTTACATTGGTCGCCAAGTCGTCAAATAGTCACCAAGTTTGTAGCCAGGGTCAGGGGACATAGACTTTACCTCCCTTGATACCTAGTAAGAACCTCTGCAAATCTCTCTTCCCAACCATAAGACTAATATAGCAGGAAAGCAACATTACAGTTAACAGTACTATAGTAGGTAACGAAACGCACCATACTTGATTTTGTTATATTTTATACCAGAGGCTGTCTCAGTCACTTAAAGGATGACTCAATGAACCGATCCCAGTGGCGAATCCAGGGGGGGGGCTATCGGGCTACAGTCCCCCCCCCAGAGCCAAGCCAGAATTCTTGATTTTATTTAACATCATTACAACCTGTTTTTTCTTAATTTATCTCTTTTAAAAAAATAATAAAATCGTTTCAACATTACTTTCTGGCTTGACTGGCTCGAAAATTTTCCTACTTTTGTAGTCATTCCACTTGTACTTGTAGCTTTAGCATGGTCGAAGACATTTTTTGGCTAGTTATTTCATTGTAATTTTTATTAAATTATCGAAAGTATTGTATTGTTTTTTATGATTCTTATTGTCAGGTGAGTAAAGTCTGTAAAGTTAAAGAGTTTTGGTTTACTTTAGCCTTCAGATTTTACCTTCATCACGAAAATACAAAATTTTTATGACCTCAGCCCCCCCAGACCCGAATCCTAGATTAGCTACTGACCGATCCTATTGCAAATTGATCAGAATTACCTCCTTTCCAAAAATACTATTGGCCCAATTTAATTTTAAAATATCATATTCATATAAGATGTAGGGGTTTGCCTTTTCTCACTGGTCATTAGTGTATATGTTACTGTGAAAGACCGAAACTGGAGAATGTCGACTTTCACCGGTGAAAGTCGACATTCTCCAAATGTGAATGTTGACATTCACCGGTGACATTACTATGAGAATGTTGACATTCACCGGTGAAAGTCGACATTCTCCAAATTTCGGTCTTTCACGGTAACATATACACCAGAAGACCAGTATACTTATTTTAACGTAGGACTACGTTCCTCCCATTGGAGTCTCAGGAAGGAATTTGAGTCACACGCCAAAACGCCACGAAAAACGTTGTATTGTAGATCCTCTATATCTCAGTAATTACGTATGTTAAATACATAACTAATGCATTATTTTAGAGATAAAAGGTAACAACAGAAGTTACAAAAAAAATCGGAATTGTAGTTCAGCGACTACGGAGTCTCAAAGTTGGGCACAAATAAGCATTAATTGGTGACGCGATCCTGTATATCTCGGTAACTGCATATGTTAAAAACATAACTAATGTCTTATTTTAGAGATACAGGGTAACAACAGAAGTTACAAAAAAAAATTGAAAATCGGAATTGTAGTTCAGAGACTACTGAGTCGCAAAGTTGGGCAAAAATACACATGAATTGGTGACGGCACAGGCATGAGGTGCGCGCGCACAATTGGCTGACGCTCTCGCTTGCCACGTTTTCGCGAGCGAGATTTCGTGACTGAGTTAAAAATTAAAAAAATTGAGTTTAAAACAATTGAGAATAACTTCGAGAAACATAAGAGAATTGAGAGTAACTTCGAGAAACAAAAGAGAATCACGAATAACGTCGAGAAATAAGAGTATCGCGAGTAACTTCGAGAAACAAAAGAGTATCGAGAGTAATAAAGATAATCCGAGAAGCTTCGAGAAACAAAAGAGTATCGCGAGTAACAAAGATAATCCGAGAAGCTTCGAGAAACAAAAGAGAATCGCGAGTAACAAAAAGAAACTGAGAAACTTCGAGAAACAAAAGAGACACGTGAGCAAAGTAGTCCTACGCCTTTAACATCAGTGGCTGTTTGAAAAAGATAGCCTCCCGACATTTTTTAAAAAAAGATTTAAGATTTTAAACATCTTGAAATCTTTATAAATTGATTTATAAGCTGTCTTTTTTGTTCTCTCTTTGCGACAAAAAAAGCGCATTTCGTATTTTATTTTGACATTTGAATAAATTGTCGTATATTACTCTTAAATGAATGATAGCATCATTCTTCGGGAAGTTGTAACATCTCATATATTTATTTCATATTTCTACAATGCAGATATAATATTTCATATTCCAAAAACCTTTATATATCCTACGAAGCAGGCACGAATTAAATTACAGAAACGCGCCATGCATCAATGCTTAAGATACAAAATCGAAAAGTAAGTCTGCACGTTGAAATTCCAAATCCAGCGTACACAAGAATACTTGGAGCATGTTAACAAATTCACTTCTAAATGTAACGTCGAAGCTGATTCTCTCCCTTAGAAGTGACATTTGAAGCGGTTACAGATGATAAGTTTTATTTTTACCGTAATCATACACGATATAAGAAATCACTTGGGAACTAGGAATGCTATAGGTTTCATTATTACTTTTGTTCAATCGATGAGATGGTTGCAGATATTTCTACCTTCGCAAGATCTTAAAAATATAAAAGCAAATTCTTGAAGTGTAATAAATTTTCATCGTTCAGATCTGCCACTGCTCGCTCAACGGTACTGGTAAGTTACTCTTTATTCCTTTGGATATTCTGCTATTTGTGTTGCTATTTCATCGTGTTACATTTTTGTTACTGTTTCGTTCGTTTTCATTTTTTTCTCTCGTCTGAGTCTCCTAATGCTCAAAGTTATTTGAAGCAAAAACATTTATTATCATTATTATTATTATTATTATTTTTGTCGTCTGAGTCTCCTAATGCTCCAAGTTCTTTTGAAGCAAAAACATTTCTTCTTCTTCTTCTTATTATTATTGTTGTTGTTCTTATTTCTGTTATTGTTGTTATTATTTCTGTTATTGTTGTTATTATTATTGTTGCTGCTTTTATTATTGTTTTTGTTATTATTATTATTATTATTATTATTATTATTATTATTATTATTATTATTATTGTTATTATTAGTATTATTGTTGTTGTTATTTCTGTTATTGTTGTTACTATTATTGTTGCTGCT
>BGPR01038322.1:0-14763 GCA_013235015.1 Araneus ventricosus | reverse complement strand
AAAACACATATACATATGAAAAAAAATGTAATAATTTCTATAATACAGATGCATAGATATCTCCCTACATTTCCGGATAGCTTTGATACCTAAAAGAAAAATTTAAACTTTACTCACAGTCATACAGTTTGATCCTGATATGTTCCTGCTTCCCTCCATCGAAAGGCCCAGTAGACTGGTCGAACTGGACTGCATCCATGCTGGAGTCAGTTTACCGATGATTTCGTCGTTAGAAAGTTTATCGTCACTTATACAAGTATTGGAATGTCCGTACGCTGTGGCTTTTAGTGGATTCCCGGTTATACAACGTTCCGGTTGCTCCGATTCAATGTCCTCTGACCCCTTGTCAGTGCTTACTGCCTCATTTTCGGACAGTTTTATTTGTCGCCGTAGTCTTTCCAAGTCTTCCTTCAGTCTCTCTATTTCCTTCTTTAATTCTCCGAAACCTACGTTTCGCGATACGCTTCGTTCTCCATTCGTTCCGTGTATGGCTAACCTTGGCTGTAATAATTCTGTTTTCCTTCCCCCGCCGTCTTCTGTGGAGCTCCTGAGTAGTTGATAAATATTCGTTGGGATAATCAACTGCTCTTGAATCCTACTGGACACCGCTGCAAGTATCTCAATGGGGCGATAAAACTTGTCTTTATGATCACTCTTCAATGAGACCTGGAATTTCGCCAACCAGGCTTCAATTCTCTCTCCAAACACGCTGGTAAGTATAATTTTACCTGTACTTATTTTCCCCTGTGACAAAAATTTTCCGTTGATGACCGGTATCTGGGCTCCTGAATCAATCAGAGTTTTTACTTCTTTTTCACCCACTACTGTGGTGACATACTGTAGTGCATTAATGGATATATTTGCAGGTAAATGAGAAGACATCTCTGGTTTCAAACGGTACGATTGTATTTCCACTGTTGGTACATCATTGTCTCGGTTTAGTTTTTTATTCGGCGTTGATACTTGATACCTCTCTGGGCAATCTCTTGCTAGATGGGATAGTCCACAGACGTAACAGTCTTTACGCGTGTTAATCCTTGTGCTGTATTGTTCTCTTCTAGGAGCCCGGTATTTTTCTTCTTTTACCGGGGACAAGCGAAACTTGCAATCTGCTGTATTTCTCTGCTCCTCGCAGTCATAAGTAAAACGTTCCCCTGGCTGATCTCTCCAAGAAGTTTCCATCTTTCTATCCGCTCGAACATTTTCGAAATCAACCAACTTGTTGGCAAACTCTTCGGGGATCTTCAACTGCGACCATTCATCTAGGAAATGGTCGTAAATCTCAGCCGATACCTTTTTTTTTATCTGCTCTGTAATGATCAAGTTGGATAATTCTTCAAAGGTTTTTACGTTTACTCCTCGAATCCATTCATGGAAGTAATTCTTTACCTCGTACACGATGTCGGTCCACGTATTTTCTGGTGCCTTATTGTGATTCACAAACAGCTGTCGAAACCTTTCTGGTGTTAACTTGTATCTCTTCAATAGCAGGGTCTTTATTTTCTCGTAATCTTCAGTTACTTCCTCATCTTCTCTTGCGATTATCTGCGACATTTCACTTGGTAATAATCCAATTAAGTATGAAACCCAATATTTTTTCTGAATCTCTGCTCTTTTTGCCTGTCTCTCGAAGAGGATAAGATACAAGCTTATGTCGTTAGATCTCGGATCAAACTTTTGTAAGATCGTATGTAAATCAATCTTCGGTTTTGCGCTAAACTCAGCAGTCACCACACGATCGCTCTCACTTCTACACCTTTCGTTTTCTAATCGCAGCTTCTGTAGTTCGAATTCCATCTGCTCTCTTCTTCTCCTATCTTCGATTTCTTCTCTTTTCTTCAACTTCTAAAGCTTCTTTACCGCCTCCTCTTCCAGCATATTTGAAACAAACTGTTCTTCAAAATGCTCGCTCGCCATAATTGCTTTAATTATTTGAGGCTAAAACATTTTTTCCGTCACCTCTATCCCCAGTTCCTCAGCGACGGCCCGCAGATAAGTCTTCTTTGCTTTATAGAGGAACGCCATGATCAGTTTGTCGTACGGTGATAGGGGAGAAACAAAAAAAACCCAGTACTTTCAGTGAAAGTCCTGTCGTCTGCGCCAATGTGGGGTTCATACGTTAGTTTCAAATGAAGAATCTGGGTTTCAAGATAAATCCTTTGTTGAAGCCTCCTTCAATATTATGCAATTTTCCAATCAGTGGTTTTCCGTTCTCCTCAGTGAGAAACACAGAAACACAATACCAAAATGTCTATCACGCAGAGCAGCCGACATACCACCTCTTCCCTTCTCTCGCGAAATCTTTCTCTCCCTCTCCTTGCTGTGCCCGTCAGCCCCCAAAGTTCACAGGCACCCCTTGGTTCAATGCCCCCAAGTAATGCCCTCTATCGGCCTTGAAAGAGATGTCACCAAGCGCTCTGCACGATAACTTAAACGATCCGGAGCCCCGAAGTACTACATACTCTTTTTCAATAAGCAGGTCATATTCAATTTAATTTCTACTCATTTATTGTAAAGACAAAAATGAAAATGCAGGTTGATTTAAGGAAATAACGTAGTCATACTTCAAAAAACATATTCCAGGTATAATAGAGGATCTTAAATATTTGGAAGATAATTCATGTTGATCGAAGCCGTGACCACTGTTCAGAAAGTGCACTCGAAGGCAGCACGTCTTTCAAAGTGAATTACATGGTTACAAAAGGGAAAGATGGCTACCGTCAAACCTTTTTATACTGCTGAGAAACAGGAAAAGCCTCCAACACTTTAGAGTGGTTCAATACTGATCTCAGAGAATTACAGTGAGTTATTCTTATACTAGAGCTTAAGTAGAAATAATTTTAGGAATTTAAAGTTAAGAAGTGTTTTTAAAAAGTAGAAAAATGTGAAATCATTACATGCATGTAAAATAATGGAGATGTTTTTGAATTTACAACCTTGAAGCCTACCTCCACAAAAATTATGGGAGGGAAAAAAAAAGGTTTAAAGATTCTGACAGTATTTATCGAGGGTTAACCTAGAATTTTTTGCTTTACTAATGAAACTGTTTCAAAATATGTAAAATATTAATAATCTGAAATTATATTGGACTTTTACTTCATAATTTTCAGAACTCCAGATAGGGTCACAATCACCTCTGATTTTCTAACCTAAATGAAAGTTCCCTTTTAATATTAAAACTAATATATAAAATAGAAGGATGAAGATGCAGATAAGATATGAATAAATAAGATGATAGATTATTAATGCTTAGTTTATTTCATATCTTTTAATCATACCATTTTTATATACTGCCAGCAAGATCAGCTTTCTAAAAAATAAAATTAATTCAGTTCAACTTATGTGGAAATATTTTTTTATTTGGCTAACTCCTTACAGTTAACATTAGACTAGCAGCTAAAGCATAATCATGTTGGCTTGATAGAAATGTCATATCTGTCCCAAAATATACTGTTAAATCTAACAAGTTGGACATATTTTTAAAATAGCTTTACAAGAACTACAACATTTAAAATATATTCCATTGAGAATTTCATTCCCAAAGAGATAGGACAGAAACTAATCTGAAGATACTGTCTTTTTATGTTTTATGAAAATTTTTCAGAAAATACAAAAAAATAAGAAATATTGCCATTTATATTCAATTAATAACAGAAAAAATTAAATATTCAGCTAATCTGTAGGTCATAAAAATATTTTAACTATGATGATCATACATCAAATAAATAATAAAGCAAATTGCCCCAAAGTAATTTCATCACATTATAGACCCAATCATAAATCAATACAGCTAATACTAACCTCCACAGATGTATATCATGGGAGTTTTTTGGGTATCTTTACCATCCATGATGCTGAAAGAAAAAAATTTACGAATTATAAAACCATGAGAATGAATACATTATATCAGTAAAACAATAATAATATCATCCACCAAAAAAAAAAAAATTTACAACTCATTTTTCAGAATGACTATACGTATAGGCGACGAAAATATAGTATTTCTTGATTGATAAACACAAAAAAAAAATTTATCGCAATTTCAATACCTTCAAATATGTTCAATACTTTCTGTTAAAACACGTTTCAGGAACTTTGAAAAAAAGTATCGAAATCACAAACACAAGTCAAGACAAGTCGAAGAGTGTTTTTACTGGCTTTCCTAGCTTTGGCGGAGCTCATTTCATTTCGAATAAGCTTCGAAATCTTTGCTTGGGAGAGATAATTTCCAAGAAAGAATTTTTTTTAAATAAATCTAATTAATCCTGAAGGAAATTTAAAAATTTAATAAATATTTATTCAATTATTTTCAGGGAGAATACATATTACATTTCATTTATCCGCAATGATTCCAGGTAAATATAACTAAAGCCGATTCACGCGAACGAATTCGGTTTTCAATTAACTGTAACGCATTTTGACTGTTTTGCTTGAATTCCATGCTCTTTCACGTTTTCACCTCTGTAGTTTACCATGTGTACGTTATTTTTGTCCTAATTCGATATTAATGATTGTTTAATTTGACTGTCAAAATGAAAAAAGCTAACAGAAAAGCCACTAAAGGCCATGGAAAACTTTGGAAAAAAGGCCAAAGCTGCGCCTTTAAACCTGAAATTAATAAATTCAGACAAGAAGCCAAGAAGAGGCCTATGTTTGGAAACAAAGGTATAAATTCTTTCTGAAAGTTACTGATGCATTTTTACTCTCTCTCATTTTGTATTATCATTATTGTTGATGATGTAGAAAACTAAAAGTTCGCTTAACTGAAATAACTAATATTTATATAAAGCACAAAATTTAAAACTGGTTCGTTTACGCAGCAGACCTGAATGTTTCTAAGGCAAGTTTCTGAAATAAGAATTTAATGGAACTGCATCTACCAGCGAACATGAGATAAAGATAGTGTCAGTTGGCTGTTGCAAAGTAGACTGGGTTTGTCCCTCCAATACCATCTTTGTAATTGTGAATGAGTAGCCTTATATGATATTTAGGTTGAATTCTAGAAATTGGTACACACTCCTTAAAATTGCGCCAAGTCGCCAAAGTTAATGCAAGTAGTACTTGCATTAGCTTTGGCGTCTTGGCACCAATGTAGTGTAGTGGTCAACGTCTTGCTTTGGCCACTTTACGGCATTTTAAGGGTTTACCTACTTATAGATTTGAACTGATATTTACTTAAATTTAAAATGTGGGGCTCATTTCCATTAACTCAATAGCAGTGATTGCCTGTCATGCATCTTTCTACAAAATGCTGCCTTTCTGGCAGCCTCGGGATTTTTTAATGACATCGGTTTTCATTGCCTTCAGTTATCGTCGATTTTTTCAGCAGAAACTTTTTCTTCGAATTTCGTCATCTGCCCATATGACCTTCCTGCTAATTTTATAAAAGCAAACTGTGAAGATGAAGCTTCAGACAAGTGATGGAAAAATTTGTGTCTGAATTCGTAGATTGCGTAGAGAAAATACTCAACAAGTCTTCAACTAGTGATGAAATTGACCTCTTTTGGGAAAAAAATGCCAAAAAGGATTTTCATATCATGCTGGAAGAAAAGGCACCGTCAGGACATAAGCTTATGAAAGTTAAGTCTAACTCTTTTGTTGGGTGGTATTCAGAAACTTCTAGAGTGTTTAGCAATTTTATATTCATTTTAAATTGATTTCTTTTAGTATTACTATATTTATTCTTTACAAAATGTGTTTTTGGTAATAATTATTGGATATACATTGATTGGGGTAAAACCAAAGTGTATGGTACATCCCTCGCCAATCTGGCACCAAATCATGGAAAACTTTCCAAACGCCCGCCATGTTACCGTCCGCCATTGGGTTACCACATTTAGCGATTTATCGCCAAAAAAATTCAAGTTTGACGCTGTATTGTACACTTTGGTTGGGCCCATTGATTCAATATGATAAGAATTACCTCGTGTTTTTATTTTGTTTGTTGTTGGTTTTGGATTTCATCAATTTTTTTTTTAATGGTTTGTCAATGAACACTGAGGTATCACTGTACTGCTATTGTGTCACAAAATTTTCAAAAAATAACATAACTATACTTCTAGGGAGATTTCAATTTTGTGGATCTAACAGAAAAGTACCAAATCAGAGGTGATTGTGTTCCGGAATTCCAGATTTAAGAAAGAAAATCTGGAATAGCAAAATTTGAGATATTGAATCTGAAAAAATCCAGAATTCCAGATTTTCTTTCTCAAATTTGGAATTTCTGAATTTTTTCAGAGATTCACTGTATCAACTTTTGTTCTGAAACAAATATATCATTAAGATTTTGTAAAAATTTAAAACTTTTAAATTTTATCAAGTTCAGTGAAATAGTCAAACTTCTTGTGTGAGTAAATTAATGAGAATCTCGTTTTTTTTTTTTTGTTGTTGAAATATGCATGTTTATCTACTTAACATTCTGAATTTAAAATTATCTCATATTTTTATACCATGTTAGTTTTTAGGATTTTCAAAACGGTCGCAATCACCCGACTAAATTTTGAAATTATATTTTGAAATAGTGATAGCTTAACAAAAAACATTTTGAAAATTTTCAAATTGAGTTGATTTCTAATAGTCATTCTTTCACTATATATTTCCTAGTATTTTATATTATTTATATGCATATACTTTTTGAGGTATTTAATTTATATTCTCCTATATTTTGAATGGTAAATTTACCTGATAGAAGTTATTTAATAAATTCACACAAATATTAAATTAAGCAAATATCTGTAATATTTTAGCCCAACCAAAGTGTACGGTATGGAGCCAAACTTGAATTTTCTTTGGCGAAGAATCGCTAAATGTTGTAAGCCAATGGCGGATAGTAACATGGCAAGTGTGGTAACATGATGAGCGTTTTGCGAGTTTTTCGTAATTTGGCGCCAGCTTGGCGAGAGATATTCCATACATTTTGGTTTTACCAATATTTCTATCCAACATTGCAATTTCTGAAGATTTTTTGGGGGGTGGAGAGGGGTTATTTTTTCTTTTGTATGCAGATTTGTTGCTTCACGTGTGAAGTGTTCGTTGTTAACTGTGATGGTTAAATTGTTTAATCTTATCTATATTGGGATGTTTGTGAAATAACACGGTATCACAGCTTTCTGTGTTTTATCATTATCCTGTAAATATCCTTTCAGTTTTAGTACCCTTTTTGATAGACTTGTGTATTAATCGGATTGCCTTCAACAGCATTAAAATGAAAATGCAGCATTGAATAAATACAATAAAATTAATAAAGTAACTGAAATATGTTCATGTCTTTAATTAATAAAGAAAATAACTGTTTAACTAATTGTCAGGAAACCTTCTTCATGCATCAGTATTTGTAAGCAAGTTTTAAATACTTGTAACATAACAAGGCAGCCATTATTGCATATCAATCTACTTGGCATGAACATCTCATGCGAATAAGTAAAAATATGTTCAATTTTAGCATTTGGTGAATTCCCAATGTACTAATAAATAATATACTTTTTTAAAATATTATAATAATATACAAAACACTCTTATCTGGCAGTCTTCTGCTTCAGTATGTCTTATTATTTGATTGTCTTTTTGATCTCCAGAGAGTGAAACAGTAGTAATTATAGTATACAAACTAATTATGCATTTCTCTTTTATTCATACAGATGTTTATAGCTGTGTCTCAGGTTTTGCATCTCAAACTATTTTCAAAATTATTATTTTTTTTTGTTTTTAAACAAATTACCTTGTTCATCTTGTGAAAAATTAACCTGAATTGATAAATTTAATTTTTCATGAAGATAGAGATCCACACAAATGACGATGGAGACAGTTTAAATTTAAACTTGACATTTATTACGGCACAACATGGATACCACTCGTAGCCATAACACAAGATAGACAATAATAAAAACAATACTTAACACATATCATAACACACACATCTCGACGTCTTCTCCGGAAGGAGAAAGTATAAGCCAGAGGGCCAGTAAGAGAACACACAGCGAGCCAGTAATTGCCAACCAGTAACACCTAGAAAACTAGCAACTCACCTTTATATATGTGTGGCGATTAAGAAAATTTACATCTTCAATGACATGCCGATTGGGATCAATCAGTGATTCGAATCGGCATATCATTTCAGTTAGCGTCGATCGCACTACTGACCAACTAGAGCCAACAAGATTCGAAAATTATGGTCTAGCTGATGCTGCCGATAAAAAGAGGAGAGATTAATTTATTCCCAACAGTTCATTTTTTACATTAATCAAAGCTCATCATGAAAAAAAATCTCGATTTAACATGCTCAGTTATCTTAAAGTAGTAGTCATAGTTGGTAGGACTGTGCCGATTTTCGATGCATCGGAAAATATCAATGCTACGCAGTCATCGCCGTTCCGATGTTTATACTGTCGTTTTCTTCGAAGCATCGGAAATTCCGATTTACCCGCGATGTGTACGATGTTTCCCGATGCATCGTAGACATCGATGTCCACACGCGCCGCGAAGAGCATTGTTCCCGATAGTACATCGATGACCTCAAGCGCGCGGCATTTCCCCGATCATCAGTGATTACCGTGGCGTATCTTTCCCCATGTTTCTTCCATCGTAACTCATCAAGCAGAGACATATGTTGCGAAGTGCGGATCGCTGTGCTGACACGATGAATCCCGATGTGACCGCGAATGAAAACAATGAAAATAACTCATCTCAAGAATTGAGGAAGCGAAGTGTTTTGTCCGTTGTAGAATCTCTCAGTCATCGAAACGTGCATTACTTCGTGTGGCCTCGTGCTTTCTTCTAATCGTGTAATTTATCTGATGTTGTTTTAAGTACAAGGGTATAATTATCAATCTTGCCGTTCATCGTTTGTTTGGTTGAAGAGAAGATCGTATTAATTGTTTTTAATATACGATTTATTGTTGATAACTAGACAAATTTATAGTATTTTTGAAATTTATTTGTTAGGTAACTAAGGATTGAGTTTATTATAAGCATATAAATGCCTTAATCAAACACTCAAAAGTGTAAGAATGCAAAATTAGGCAATAGTAAGTGCAAAACATCGATGTATCGAAACATCGCGATGTATCGAAATATCGCGATGTTAGAGTGGCGATACATCGCGATGCTAAAACTTTAACATCGCCCAGGCCTAATAGTTGGAGAAGTGTTCTAAACAAATTTTTCATGTTGTAAGTACTTGATCTTAATGTCAGATTCCAGAAAGGGCCTTCATTTATTAACTTAAATTAATCCTGAGGAAATTCGCCCAATTTTTTAAATCAATATGAAAAGTTTAGTATTGGCTAGTATAAAGTATCTACCTTACAAGGCTGTAAATGTACTTTATTTTCAGAAAACCAAACAAATCTTGATTATATTTCAAAATAAGTAATTTCTCTTTCTGTCTAATCTTCTGTTTAGACATAATTTTTGTAAAAAAAAATAATAAAAAATTGCTTCTTTATCTATTTAAAATCAGAAAAATGGAAATATTGAGATTTTTATCCATTTGAAATCAGCTATAGCTATATCCTTTTGCATTAATAACCAATTGATATTTTCTTTTCATCTGAATCTTTAATCTGCATATCTGCTTAAAGTCTAAATTTCTCTTAACATTTAAATTTCTGATAATTTTTTTTTATTTTTTGCATTATTCTCAGACACATTAAATTCTTCATATTGCCTTTTACAACCCATTAGTTCATTTTATTTGTTGGCAATGTAGGAACATGAAATAAAAACCAATATTATTTGTACAATATAAAACTGCACCTTAACCCTCCAAGCAGATGAATTTCCCTCCCCCCCATTTATCCTATTCTCTTCAAGAGCATCTGAACCATGTTTCTGCCACATGGGGACTGTCTTTAAAAAAAAACCATTGTAAAAAAGCAGATTTGCAGAGAAATATATCAGTTCCTGTTTTGTATCAGTCTGGTGGTATAAAGAAAACTGGAAAATCTATCTCTCATCAAATACTCACTTGTGTTTAATTATGAAATTTATCGTGTTTCACTTCTTCAAACAGAAAATTGTTTATGTAGCATTGAAACATAATTCTTATAATAGTAAGTTTAAATGATTTTTTTTTTGTAATGTATATAAAATATTTTAAAATACTTGCACTTTTATTTTTATTAGGTGATGGTAATCTCACTGAAGCATTGCTAGCACAACATAATAAGATTACTTCAGAAAGTATATATGATGGCAGTGAAGATGTTATGAGTGTGGGAGGAGAAACAGCACTGACAGCTTATACCAATTGTTCCTTGCCTACTTTTGGCAGGTGAGTGTTTCATTTTAAAACAACCAAACATGTATTGGGCCATTCTCCTGTTATGCACCGGACATTTGCAGACTTTTGAAGTATGTAAAAATAGTAAAATAAAATGTGTATTCATTTTGTTTTGCAACTGAATTCAAAAGCAGGACTGATTCTCAAATTTCAGACAGAAAACAAAACAATAATTACAGTTTAAATACTTAAAAAATGATTTAATATGTCCGTTATGCATGGGACTCGGAAAAAAAGTTAATTTAGAAGTTGTATATTGCCATTATATTTTTTTTACCTAACAGCTAAATAGTACCTCTATCCAATTATGCAATATTTTTGCCAAATATATTATTCAATAAAATTTAAAATTTATTTAATTTGTGTTATGCGCGGGACTTACCTAATGTTATGCATGGGACATGTATGAATTTTATTCCATCTCAGCAGTAGGAATTCAAAAATTATGGTGGTAATTATATTTCTAATGAAATAAAAACTACTGTAGGTAACAGGTAAAATTTTGAAGAAGAAAAGTTATCTATTTCACTTAATTATATATGTATTTTTTTTTGGTTTTTTTTAACGAGGCCATTACATAATTCATAATATTTACTATATACATAATATGGGCTATTTTTAACAGGAAAGTAACAACACTAATTCATAGTTTTGAGTCAACAGGTGGTAAATTTAGTGGCATGTTTAACAGATTTTATAAAGCAATAAAGATAGAGGATAAATGAATATTATAGGGAAGGAGATATGCATTAGAAAAGTTTTGGATTGAATGTGTGACTTCTTTTCAGTAATAAGTTCTCATATAAACACCAAAAGAATACAATTTCAAGAATTCCAAAATGATAAAAATTCTCTTGAATCAAGAGTCTTACAGTTGGATTGTGCCATGAACTTTAGTTGCTCATACCAGGATGAAGTCCAGAGTGCACTTTTGGCATGAAAAAGCATAACCTTATTTACAATTGCAGTATTTGTACATGGAAAACACAATACTTAATATGTTCTGACACTTCTGAGAAGGGAAAAAAAATACTGCGAGAGCTTTCATTGAAAAAATTTATGAAGAAATTCAGCCAAAATGCAAAGCAAAACAATTTTTTTGTAGATAATATGGACAGATAGCTCTTCATCAGATTTTAAAAATAGATGCATGACCTTGCTGCTACAAGACCTTAGCATTAAAAAAAAAAAAAAAACCTTTCCACTGAAAATATTTTGCAACGGCCCACGGAAAAGGTATGATGGGTGGAATTGGTGGTAAGGCAAAATGCTTGATACGAAATGCTGTCATATAAAAAAAAAATCAACCACCCCAACTGTACAGTCAGCAGAAGATTTTGCAAATGTTGTTAAAAGAGCTATGCTATCTATAACAGTTATGTTATTTTTAGATAAACATATAAATAGAGATAAAAGTGTGTGGGTTAAAGCAATACCGGGTATTTCAAAAATGCACGGAATTATATGTTCATCTTCTGGTTTATAATTTGTTTACCCAGGGTATTTCAAAAATGCACGGAATTAAATGTTCATCTTCTGGTTTATAATTTTTTTACAAATGCTATAACACCAATAAAACAAAATGTTGATACCATGCCAGTTAACACCATAAATATTTCCACAGAAAGTTGAGTTTTGGTGAAGTCCGATAAAAGTTTATATGCTGGAGAAGTTGCACAAGTTTTAGGTAACGATATTGAAGTTTCTGCCATGGAAAATTTTGGAAATGGCCTAAATGAGAAGATAGAGTGTTCTACAACATGAGTGAAGCCATTAAAGTAATTCAGCCTCCTACAGTTATAAATGCTCATAGAGTTTTTGACTTTCCAGATTTTTAGAAAAATCTGTGTTGTGCACAGGACATGAAAACTATTGCTAATATTTCATTTAATATTAAACTTGCAGAAATTTTCTTTACAGTATAAATTGGTACTAAGAAAAACAAAGTAAATTTTTAACAGTTTCTGTTTTGCCATAAAAATAAACGTGAAGAATAAAAAAATATCATGTTTTTTGTGTTATGCACGGGACATCCAATTTTTGTTCAAATAAATCTTCCTTTTTTGAAAAAATGTATTGTTATATTTTATTTTTTTCTGTCATTACTGAATAAGAACATTATGTAGAATATTTTTTTAAAAAAAGAAATTTAAATGCAACAATATTTTTCCAATTAAGGAAAAATATGTTTATTGTAATGAGAAAACTTAAAAATTATAATGCTGACTTTCAAGAATTGATACCATATTAAAAAATTCAGTTAAAACAAATATTTTATCTCATTTCTTGATGTTTAACTTATATACTTTAATATTGCATAAATAAAAAACATATACAAGTTTTTTAAAAAAAAATTGGGGTTCAGAAGGTTTACAGTGGAGAATGGCCCTATTAAATATAGGTGATAAAATCTTTTGCTAAACACATATAATTTATGCTTTAATTATCTTCATATCAATCTTTCTGGTTAATTTCTCTTTTTAAAAAGTTGCAGCAGATCTTGCTAAATTAAGTATTTTTGTGGTATCTGAAATGAGGGTATGTGACTAGGTCTCAGCGTTTTGACCAGATTGCCTTTGGTTTGAAATTCGATTCCACCAAAGATCCACTACATACACTGTTCTTATATACATTAAATCTGTTAGGTTCAAATGCCCTCCCACTGGTGTGGAACTTTGGAGAAAGAAAGCCAGCTCAAGTGTCATCCTCATCATTTGACCATGGCTCAAAATAATGAGGTTCGTCCCAAAAATATCTCTTGTGTTAATTAGAGGCAGGATGTTGCTGATACTAAATTTGTTCAGGGTTGACGCACATTTTGTCCAGGTTCTTCGTATGCATAAAATTTTGTAACTTACTTTGTTGTCTCCTGTTGCATTGACACCTCATAATGTGCAATTTTTTGATGCCAAAATAAAATGGTTCTCTTTAAGGGTGAATCTGCTGCTTAGATTCAGTTTCTGTATATTACTTATCAGGGATGAGATTCTTCCGCTTTTTCACTGATTTCCGCTTTTTTGTTATTTTCGAGAACTTCCCGTCACCTGGTCCTTCCCCCCCCCTGATTTTTTTTTTTTCCTTCCGAAAATTCCGCTTTTACACAAGGAAAAGAAACCTTTCTATCCTCCGTTTTTTAAAGAAAATTCTGGGAAAATATGCTCGACCATGCGGCTTGACTCCACCGGCTAGGAAACTAGCTGATTCATCTTCTATTGACGAATCAACATTATATCGGCAAGCTCTACAAGGATGAACATTCCAACATATTCTGTGCCATTCAAAGTATTAAGTACCACCTTTTTGCAGAAAACAAAACCTCTGTGGCATATTTTGCAATTTTTTTTTTTTCTTTTTCATGAACATGTTGTAAAAAAATTGGTTGAAAACTTAAGGCCATCTTGTAGGGTATACCAAGATGAAGAAATAATAAAAAATAAAAAAATGGAACAAAAACAAATAAATAAACTACATAAAAAAAAGAGAAACTCCTGTCAAAAGAGGTATTCCGTCTTGTGCCCAATAAACTGTAAAATAGCTGTCATGACTTCAAGGCATAGGGACATAGGGCGGTGTTCTGTCAAAAGAGGTAGCTAAAGAGCTGTATGCAAATACAGCAAAAAAGCAGAGAAAAAGACCAAAAAATCTTCTCGAAATAAAAAAAATAAAACCAATGATTTACCTAGGCATTCTAGAGATAATGTAGTCCCGACAACTATACCAGTAATTAAAAAAGAGATACTAATGAAGACTGTGAAAAAACTTTAGCCTCTACTGAAAATAAACTTGCAGAGGGTATAAACACATCCTTTATTGAAGAAAAATCTGTTAAAGATAGGAGCCCTCCAAAACAAGGGGTGAAGCGTGTTAATGGAGATCTGTTACCAACAAAAGCCACACAAATAAAAAAATGAAAGAAAACCATTTCTTTAACAATTAAGGAAATGTTTCAAAGGGTTTCAAATAACAATAATGCTAAATGGATCTGTCATTGTAACTGTACAATTTCTCGACCCCTCTCAGTTTATAAGGTGCAAAATCATTGTGCTGTTACTTTTGAAAAAAAGTATAAAAATAAAAGAAATAAAACAGAATTCAGTATATGATACATTATTATAATTTATAAAGAGCTTACTTGACACAAAAGCACTAAGTGTGTAAAGAGTACTTTACACAATTGCATGAAGCAAAAAGAAATTATTTGTTTTTATTTTTTAGCCAGCTTTTATCAAAAGGCTATTAAATATAATTCTTCTCGGACTTCTGTTGGGTGAATGTTGCATCTCAGTGATGCACAGGTGGTAAATGTGTTTTAATGTCTAATTTTGTATTTTCGGATGCCCCTGATGATGTGTTAAACTTGTTTGTTAACTTTTAATGCAAATGATGTAATAATAATTTAATATTCTTTTTCTTATTTATACATACTGAATTATAAATTAATTAAGTTATTAATTATTATAGTGTAATAT
This sequence comes from Araneus ventricosus, assembly GCA_013235015.1. Lineage (NCBI taxonomy): Eukaryota > Metazoa > Arthropoda > Arachnida > Araneae > Araneidae > Araneus > Araneus ventricosus. Next base: position 15 of record BGPR01038322.1, on the reverse strand, counting down.
TTTCATCATGTTGCA
>BGPR01038321.1:0-14764 GCA_013235015.1 Araneus ventricosus | reverse complement strand
GTATATTTGTTGACTGGAATGATCTTTCATTTAAGAAGCAGAACAAGCACAAAACACTATTAATAAATATAAATACAATGGTTGAAGTTTGTGTGATAAAGGTGTGATTTGATTATTTAATATTTAATGTTTTTGTTTTAGTGCATTATATAGTAATACAGGTGACAAAATTATTATCAGGATTATATATTACATTACTTCTAAAACTATGGTGATGGCTGAGGCTATGAGTTGGTGTCTGGAGTATATAAAGGTTTATACGCTACTCGGTGGAGACACAGCACGGCATTGCAACTCTAATCGTAACATTGGACAGATTAAGGGTCCTATCTCTCAAACGGACAATTGTCCACGGAAAAAATCAATTTACAAGGTTGCAGAGCGCGATCTTATTTTAGAAGTAAGACACTTGAATGCAATAATGCTAGGACTAAAACGTGTTAAAATTACAATTTGTTTGTCGCTTATTCGGAAATCTTTACGTGTATATGAACGATAAAGGAGAAAATGTTGTATTATTAAAAAATGAATGTAAACCTTTCTTGTATGGAAATGAGCTCAAACTAGCAGGTGGGACCTTTCCAAACATACCGCAGGACAATGATACTTGTTGCTTGTGTTGTAATAACGTGATTTGCAATGAAGATTAAATAAGGACTCAAATCTGCATTGTGATGACGGAGAGAACGCACTTTGAATTCCGAAAAAGTCAAGAATGTGTTACGCAGTATTGTTTTTCTTGTTTTATATACGTTTAGAGACGTCTGAGTTCTGAGCATCAGAACAAACAGGTGGGTGCACTTTTAAAACGTTCTTTCTTCGTATGTCAGCATGTCAACGGTCTTTTTTGTCCCTAAATCAGGTAACTACATTTGAAATTGACGTGACTTTCCCCATCTTATACTTTCGAGATAGGCCACTAATTCAATTGGTGCCGATAGATGGCGATTGTAAGTTGTCATCAAGTGGGTAGCTTTCTTTACTATACCTGAACTGTTTAGCCTAACTGTCACTGTTTAGATTAAGGAGTGCTTCGTAAAGAAGGTTATGAGACCCATGTATAAACATCGTTGATTCTTCTGTTGTAACTGACATACATTAAATACACATTTTGAACTGCTTCCTTAATCTGAAATCTTTTTCTTTCGAGACTATTTTTGTCATGTCAATTCATAATGTGGTTTTCAGGTGGCACCTACAAGTTCAGTTGATGTTCATTGTTGTGCAGTGAACTTCAATAACCCGATACCTCAAAACTGCTTTACAATCTTCATTTTTAAAAAGTTTTGTTTCAGGAATTTACGTAAGAAACACTCATTTTACTTACTCTAATAAAAAAAATCATAATTACTTCAAATCTAGAGCGTTTGTGCTTAGTTAATGGTCTTATTGTTTTGCATATAAGCCAGAAATAATTATGAAATTGAAGTATTTGAAAACTCTCGTAAATACATGCGCTCGTTTCATTTTTCAGACCGTATCATTTGTTTCATTTTACCATTAGTCTCTTGTTTAACAAAGGAACGGATTTTAAAAATCTTCAAATGCATTAATAAATCTTCTAAATGTTCCAGTTTCATGCCTATTCCTTTCAACAATTTAGAAGAACATTAGTTCTAAATCGTTCTGTCTTAAGGAATTCCACTCTTTGTGGTAAGGTCTCGGCTTAGGGGCCGGAGGGTTCCAGGTTCGAAACCCGATTCCACATACATGCTCGAAGATCCGCCGTGTATGTGAGCCTGGTGCACATTAAATCTGACGTCGTAGGTCAAACGTACTCCTTCTGGTGTAGTGCGGAAGTTTGGAGAGGGTCGTCCTCGTAATCAGATCGCGGTTCAAAATTAAGGGGTCCGCCCCAAAATAACCCTCGCGTTGCTTCAAAACGGGACATTAATATAACTAAACTAAACTAATCCACTCTTTGTGTGGACGAACTTCCGCATCAAGTCAACATTTTATGCGAGTAAACCACATTAACAACTTATCAGTCTCCAAGTCGTGTGTTTTGGACAAAGCAACGAATTAGAAGTCTGATGCGTAGTTAAAACTTAAAAGAAATTTAAAAAGAATTTTGTTACATTTTCATCACAAAAAGTAAAAGAAAATTGATCATGAAGTCAAGGTTGCAAATATTATATTGTATGAATGTGGGGTCTGGGAAAGGGAAAATAAATTTCAAAAATATCACCAAAACCAGTTCACATGGAAAGGAAATTTATCTACCGGTGAACCTAGGGGAGAGCACAAGAAGACAATTGAAGAGAACTCAGTTTAAAACTAATATATTTATTAAACAAAAACATATACGTGAAAGATATTTACAAGGATGAGGTATTTACATATTTGACAAGAGTGAGATTTAGGATTTAGACATTATTAAGATTTTAACACTACGTAACGCTTATAGTAAACTTCACTTACATTAATTTAAAGGAGTTAGCCATCGCCCATCGCAGCTGCTACTAGGAGAAAACCCCCGTAGCTCGTTAAGCCTCCCTCGACCGCACGCCTATTCCATTGCAATTCTAAGAGCCAAATCATACGGATTAAACATTACACTAATTTTAACTAAAAAACTCCCACGCATGTCACGTGGTTTGTGAGACAATAGCGCGTGATCTTATCTTTCGATATATTTCTGCTGACTTTGCATTTATTCAAATAAGCTTGTTCGGCGAGTGAAAAAATATTATTAGGAAGGAATTAAACTTACACTATTAAACTAGAAGGGAAAAATACGATTCCCACGGATTCGGTCTATCCTGACGAATTTTCGACCCGAAAATTACTTTCAGAGAGTAATTCTACTTCAATAACTTAATCAGAATTTAAAAAATTAATCTAGAACTCAAAACTCAAAAATTTGGACTAAAACTTAAAATTCAAATATTCAACTCAACTCAACTCGAAAATTCAAATGGCGATAGTCAATTAAAACTCAAAATTCAACTTGAAATTCAAAATTAAATATTTAACTTAAAAACAATGGAAATTACTTTACATCAAAACTTAATATAATATCAATACTGAAAACCAACACACACGACAGTTCTTATCATAACTTAAAATTCGCATCATATCAAAATATAGAAAAGTACATCAAAATCTCATAGTATTAGTGTTGCTCAAATATGAAAACTGCAAAAATTCAAACACAATACAACAAAATATTCATAAAAAAACTTGAACGCAACACTGTGAAATACTTGAAAACACATTTGTTTTTATTTTATTCAAAACAACTTTCCTTCAAAATATATACCTTTCAAAAATATCAACTTATCAAAAAATCTCAATTCTTTTTAAAATAACAACACAATGCTGTTAATTGTAAACACTCAAATTATTTGTAAACACTCAGCCATTTTATTTTATTTTATTTTCAAAATGTATATCAGCCTTTAATTTTACTTAACTTGTATCAGCTTTTAATTTATTTAACTTTTATTTCTTACACCAGCCTGTTATTTAATTAACTTTCAAAATTGATATGCCCTTTTATTTATTTATTTTCAAAACACACTAGTCCATATTCGTAATCAAACTTTCAATTCAAATTGTAATATCTTTAGTCATTAGCCCATATTCATTTCAAACTTTTATTTTAAACAATTACTCATTTATTATCTCAAATATCTGTCAACACTAGAATACTGTCCTATAAAATATTCATTTCAATTCTCAATGAGGAACTTCAGCATTTTTTGAAAACACGTGAAAGCCATCCGTATTTGTAGAAAAAATCATTCTAATTTCAAATATGCAAGTGAAATTTTACATAAAAATTTATTTATTTAAATATTGAGAGCGAAAGATACACTGAAATAGCAGGAATCATGATGCAATCCGAAACGCACTCTCATTGGACGAGTAGATTTTGACGCCACAGTTGCCTTCCTTCGCATATTTCTCTTTCGTTACTTTTGCGCCCTGCTTTGAATCAAGGCGTTTGTACCAGCTAACATTTTTAAAGTGAAGTTTTTGGCTTTTCTACTATTCAACGTTCACTTTCACAATGGATATTGGTTTTGTACAAGGTAAATCGGTAATTTGCCAAGGATTGATTCTACAGTGATGGCAATGTATTTCAAGAAAAATTCCGATTTTATGATGGCTGAGATACGAGGAATAAAAGCAGACATAGCCGTTCTTCGGAGTTCGGAAATAGAAAGTCGATAAGTCACTGTGCTGAAAAATAAAATCAACTTCATATGTGTACGGTGATGATTGAGTTATCTTATTATTAATCTCGTTCTTAACTTTACATTCTGCAATTTGGATAAAATTGTCTTATACCTGTTTTTCATACTGATATTAGCATTTATTTATCGCATTTCAGTGACAAATAGGAATAAACCAAACATAGAGCCTTCAATAAATATACATTTTCTTGCAAGTAACCAGAGCAACACGATATGAAAATTGCATTTATCAAGATTTCTGCATCTATAATCCTGTTTTCTACTATCTTTTTATGCATAGAGTGTCTCTTTATATTCTGTTCAACAGCATCAGCAGAAGGAAAAATGAAAAGAATCGAATGAAAAGAAAGTAGCACTGTCGAAACAAAACGAATAAAGTGTTTTCCACAGAAATTCTTGATGAAAAAACAATGGCTAGCTCATAATATATTATATTAAATAAATAATAACTTTGGAATTTTCATTAATCTAGTTAAAAGTACAAAAATACTTTATTATCGTATCATTCTCAGATTCATATACAGTAGGGTGGAGCGAAAAAATTAAAAGTTATCCTATTAAATAGCACTATGTGGCAAAAGTTGGCTATTGACTTGCATATCACTGCTGAATTTTTTTAGAATTTTAGCACTTCATCTTCATTTTCCGCAAGAGCCTAATTTTACTTTTTACCAAAAAATTCGTATATTTTATTATAATTTTGGCGACAATTATTTCTAAATACATGGTTACTTACTGAACTAGAGACATAAAATAAACAATTCCCTTTAATTATAAACTATTAATTATGCTATAAAATACTGATTAAGCTTTCTTATAATTATTATAAATATATCCAACTCTTTGTCGGTATCTAGAAACCACACGGAGCATGGATGTGGATGTATATTGAGTTCCACCCGCGCTTATCTCAAGTACAAATACTACTTTAATAACGCTTATATCTTCGTAATTTGACCGTTTTTCCTGACAGTATTCACATGAGCACGAGGAATGTAGTTCCGACAGCTAGGAGTAGATGGCAGATGAAGACAAAAATTAAATTTTTTAATTATTAATCAAATTATTTTATTTAATTCAAAACATTTCATCTTTCGGCATAATTCTGCATTAAAACGTATCTAATGATGCCAAAATAAAACTGAAAAGTTGCTGGTCAGTTAATTCGGTAAACAAAGGGTTAAGAAAATCAGGAGTGTTCTCCCCTCGACTTTTTTCGTATATCTCCACAGTAAGTAGAGTTTTCTGTTTGGCTTAGTAGTATAGCGAAGAGAATCAAAAATGCATTTTGGAACAGTACCTCTTCCCATGAACCCATATGGTCCAAAATTTTATACAATTTTATATAGATCTACAATTTTGATTAAAAAACCACATGTCAAATTTCATTTAGATAACTATACTCTCTCTTTGTATATTTCGCAAACTAGAAAGGAAAAATGCTTTGAATCTATATCAAACTGTACTTGTAAAGAATGAAAATCGAACTAACGGGTCTATTCTGGTACCCCCGGTTGGGTTGGGAGACGTCACTTTTCCCGGCAATTAACAGCAAGGGGAAAAAGTGACGTCTCTTCTTCAAGCTATGAAACCTAATCTTTTTTCAATATGAATCCGATACGAATTTTAGAGAAAAAACCCTATCTAACAGGAACATCCTTTGAAAACCCGTTTATTTAACACTAGCCGCCTTCGGCTTGTTTGTCGGGAATATGATTTCAATTGAATCTTGCATCATTTTATAAATCATGGTTCTCTTAACAAGGAATTTTAAACTTCAGAATGCGCTAGATATTTAGCCTATGTTCTTTTATTGGCCTTGCATCTGTTCTGTTCATTTTTTACACAAATGTCCGTAATGGAGTCAAATAACTGATTATGTCATGCAACATCTAATTGCAAGTTGTTGGCGCCATCTGCACTTTCTTATTCCTCTTGCAAAATATGCATTTGATTTCAACATTAAAATTCTCTAACATATTTTATGGCCAGCGGCATACTTACTGAATTAAAACATGCTTTAAAAAGAATGAAAACATAGCAGCCATAATCATTCAGCTTACTGAATATATTTCTTCATATACAGTATGCAAACAATCAATGATTTAAAAAATTTTTATAAAATTATTATTTAAAAAAGAAAGAAAAATTAAAACTGGAACAAGAAATTTTTTTTTTAAATCATACAAAAATTAAAAAGAATAAAAGAATTTAATTGTAAAAAGAAATGAAGTTAGAAAAATTACGACAATGTTTAAGATGCGCGCCATTGCAGCAGCATAACAAAAAACAGAGAACAATAGACAGATATACCAATAAAGCCAAAATTAAAAAAAGAAAGTAATACAAGCAATCCTATAGTAATTTGAAGTAAACGAAAAGCAGACAATAAAAACAAGGAATCCATTCTAGTTCACTTTTTCAAGGGCTAGAAACTATTCGAAATGGATTCAAAAGAATATTTAGTGAATTTTCTGTAGAAGCAGGCCTATTTAGGCTAAGACAGCTTCTCATAGCCCGAACTCCCCAAAAAAAGAGAAACCAGGTAGCAGATCCACAAGTACAAACATCAAAAGAAAAAGGAAAAAACATTAAATACGCTAATAAGACCAACAAAATATTAGCCATCAAGCTTAATTAATAAGCTTTCATAAGGTAAAATCAGAAAAACTTACCCCTGTAGAAAGAAGCCAGATTAAAATAATTTGCCCGCGCTTTCGAGAAAAGCAAAACATTAAACACTAGTCTCCGTGGCGCCATCTATATTCCCATAAGAGGAATAGAAAGACAGAAAAAGGGGAAAAAAGGAAGATGAGGCCGATACAGAAATCTCTTTTCTAGCATGGGAAGGAGACCAATTCAGAAATATTAAGAGAGAAAAAAAGCCCTAATTTTCCATTTTCAACTACGCATGAATGTTTTTTTTAAATTGCATATTCCAGACTGTTTTTAAGGACAAAATCTTTAATGTTGTAAATGTAACAAGGGAAATGGTTATCATTTAGAGTTTTTAAAAAAACATTTGAAGCAAATAATAAATCATTCCTATTGTTGCAAATTGCTTTAATTCTGTTGTCTTGACTGAAAATTACGTTTCTAAAACCCTAGAATCTAAATTGGAATGAAAGTCACAAAGAGTTTTACACTTAAAGCTAAATTCAGCTCTTTTGTCATAAAGGCCAATCCTAGTAATATGCTTGTTAATCTCAATTTTAAGATCTAAAAAGGTACCTTTATTTTGATGAGAGTTCGTTTTATTAAGTTTAAGTTCTTTTGGATAACAATTAATAATTAGATCTAAATCATCAGCATTTAAAAGAAGCAAATCATCTATGTATCTGTAGCCGTAAATTAGATTATTTCCAATAATTTTATCCTCAAAAAAGTGCAAGAAGATATTGGCCAGTGAACTGGAGAATGTAACACCCATCGGAATACCTGAAATCTGTTTAAAATAGTTTGTACCATTAAAAAGATAATTTTCTTTAATGCTGAAATTACAAATCTCGACCCAGTCAGTTTTTTTAATTATTGAGTCGTACAGAAATTTATTGATAAAATGTTTTGCTTTTCTCGAAAGCGCGGGCAAATTATTTTAATCTGGCTTCTTTCTACAGGGGTAAGTTTTTTTTTATTTTACCTTATGAAAGCTTACTAATTAAGCTTGATGGCTAATATTTTGTTGGTCTTATTAGCGTATTTAATGTTCTTCCTTTTTCTTTTGATGTTTGTACTTGTGGATTTGCTACCTGGTTTCTCTTTTTTTTCGGGGAGTTCGGTCTATGAGAAGCTGTCTTAGCCTAAATAGGCCTGCTTCTACAGAAAATTCCCTAAATATTCTTTTGGATCCATTTCGAATAGTTTCTAGCCCTTGAAAAAGTGAACTAGAATGGATTCCTTGTTTTCATTGTCTGCTTTTCGTTAACTTCAAATTACTATAGGATTGCTTGTATTACTTTCTTTTTTTAATGTTGGCTTTATTGGTATATCTGTCTATTTCTTCATATACCTAATATCTCAGAGAGCTTGCTTTACAGATTCCGCAAAAATTTTGATAAAATAAAATACGGAAGCAAAATGTATTACGATATTAACTTCGCTTTCAACAATGAAAGAGAATCACGCAATTATATATTAGTTTAAACAATGAAAACGGTTTGAATTGCGTTGCAACAATGAAAAGTATTGTTGTAAATTATACCAAAAATATTTTTAAAAGGTTATTAAAATAAGAAAAAAGATTGTACGGCAACTTAATTGATATCATTGAAAAGGTAATTTTATGCACTTTCAGATGGCGTAAAAATGTGGGTTTTTTTTGCTGTAATAATTTCTTAGGTTATTAAGGGAAACGCCAAAATTTTGCTCAATTTTTAATTAATTAAAATTCTAATTAAAAATTTTAAAAAATGGCTCCGAGGTGCACATTCCCACCCTACAAAGAATGTTCGTGCCAAAATTCGTAGCTCCAGGTCTAGCGGTCTGCCCTGTAGAGGACCAACACACGGACACTCCTTTATTATTAGTAGAGATAGAGACGAACTTTAGCGGTCATAATGACCGATATTCCGGCTATAAGGTTAAAATTGTGTACTCAAGTTTTGTTATGAAATGCTTTGCGGTGCAATTGCTATATTTTGCTACGTTTCAAACATATAACGAACCGAGCAAAAGAAAACGGGGGGATCAGAATTTTATATTCAAAATATGCAGAAACAAACCTAGCTACAAAAAGTAATTCAAGTAAGTTTTCTTTTTAATTTTGAATTCAAATGTGCTATCCGAACCTTTTGAAATGCAAAAATTTCATTCTTATAAACATTTAAGGCAAATGCAGAAATACTTGTTTACCGTTTTACTGACCCTTTGCACTCAGAATAGTATGCATAATTATTCCCAGAATACAAGGGCTAATTTTGTTGCTTCTAGAAGTAAAATAATAATAATAATTGTATAGCTTGATTTTTTTCCGAAAAATCAATCTCGATTTCTTATTACTGTAAAGGAGTATTGTTATTATTAGTTAGCTGTCGAAATCAAGAAATGTCAAAATGATGCATTGTCTAGATCAGAGGTTCCCAACCGGTGGTACGCGTACCCTTAGGGGTACGCGAATGAACAGTTGGGGTACGGGAACTCAAAATCGGTAATGGCGGACACGAGAAAACATAAGGAATTAACATAAGGGTGATTACTTCCATTGTAATATTGGAATAAAATGTAAAATCAAAAATAATTCCTGTAAATGTTATTAATTCGACTCTTAAGCTTCAATAAGCCCTTAACATTATTAATAAAAACTTCATTGTATAGACCAGAGGTTCCCAACCTGTGGTACGCATACCCCTGGGGATACGCGGAGGGCCAGTCGGGGGTACGGGAACTCAAAGTGGGTAATGGCGGACACAAGAAAACAATCATAAGGGATTTAAAATGTTACAGAAGTTTGTTTCTTCAAGTTCGTATAAAAAGGAAAAGTGAGAGTTGTGCAAGTCCTAAACCTACCCTCAAAATAAGAAAGGAAAACAGAAGGAAGTGTAATTTTTAGTATCCTTATAAGTTAATGCTAAATTATTACAATACTGATTTCATCCGTTTTGACGTTGAACTAATGCTATTGTAAAAATGGAATAAAATGTAAAATCAAAAATAAGTCTTGCAAATGTTATAAATTCCGTTCATTTGCTTACCTAGGCCCTTAACATTATTGATAAAAACTTCTTTGTATATACGGATGGTTGGAGGGGGAAATATGAATGTAGGGGGTACGCGAAAATAAAAATACTAATCAAGGGGTACGCGAGAGAAAAAAGGTTGGGTACCCCTGGTCTAGATTGATGCTGAGAGAACACATCCGAGTCTAAAGAGTTAAATTAATTTTATTGTTTCGCGCCTTTATTAGTCACTAAACATATCCCGAGTGTCACCCGTACATCAAATTATTGCATTTTTAAACTCACTATCTTATATCAAATCATTATAGACCTCATAATTTTAAACAAAAATTACATAGAATCTATAAAACATCTCACGTGTTCTATGTATGAATAGAAAATCAAATAAAATATGAAATTAAAAAACCAAAGAAAATATAATACAATGTTTCAGTAGCGAGCATGATGCTGCTGCATACGAAAAAACAAAGGCAAACAAAACATTTTTTGTGAACAGAATTTTTTTTTTTAGATTTATCAAATTGTAGAACAAGAATAAGAATAAAAGAATCCATCCAAAGTAGACTTCATCAAGAGTTACCTACTTAGGCATGGATTCCAAAAATGGTAACTTTTTCTGTAAGAAGCTCGACTTTCGTCAGAACTCTTGGATGGGTCATAGGATTGACGTGGCTCTGTCTCGGGATCGTGGGTTCGACACCCGTTTTCTACAAGAGATCCGTCGCATGGTGCCTTTAAATTTGCTGTGATGGGTGAAACATTCTCCCACTCCACTTTGGCATGGATGCTTGGAGAGGGGCTGCCAGCTCACGTGTCGTCTGATCACCGTTCAAAATTATGAAGTGCGTCTCAAAATAGACCAAGTGTAGCTTCAAAACGGTTCCAGGTATAGCTCAGTTTAATTTAATATAATTAAATTAAACCGAGTGAAATCAAAACGAGAACAAGTTCCCAAAACAGAATGTGTCATCGCTGCACAGTCAAGGGCTTTAAATGTAAAGAAACCCTGAGATAAGACCATGCTTCACCACAAATTAAACTAAACTTCAAACTAAATTTCAACTGGAAAATTATTTACTTAGAGAACAGGGGTATATTGTAAAAGCAACCATTCCGCTTTTACATTTGAAGATAAAAAAAAAATTAAAAACAAACAATCATTCAGTTTTAGTTGAGTTTAGTATTATTTACTGAGAGAACAGCGGTATATTGTAAAAGCAACAATTCCGCTTTTACATTTGAAGATAAAAAAATTAAAAACAAGCAATCATTCAGTTTTAGTTGAGTTTAGTATTATTTACTTAGAGAACAGCGGTATATTGTAAAAGCAGCCATTCCTCTTTTACATTTGAAGATAAAAAAAGAATTAAAAACAAGCAATCATTCAGTTTTATTTGAGTTTAGTATTATTTACGTCTCCTTCGAGATATTATTAGTGTATTAAAAAGCAGAAAAGCTTTCTATAAAAAATTTGGAGGTCAAAACAAAAAGCATGAAGCGCTGATAGAAATGCTCTAAGTAAATTGGCATTTTAATCATATTCATAATTTTTAATGAATGATTAAGGAATTTTCTTTCGTACGATATTCACTGTGGCTTAATTTCCTTGTTGTATTATTTTCAGCACCTCAAGCTTCTACGATTTTTGTTTTGACCTAAACATTTTTGATAATATGAATTTTCTACTTTTTATTCTTTCATATATCACAGAATTATAAAGGAGTCTTGTAATCATTCTTTTTTTTAATTGATAATAAAATTATCAAAATATAAAAAATTGCATTGTCATCGGAAATATACAACTATACAAATTTTCGAAACTCCAGCATATAAGGAAATGTGAAAAATTTATTTAAAATTTTCATTGCCAGGAACATGAAAGAAGTTAATTAAAAGCGTGTAAAAATTATCTGAAAGATGATAAATTTACTGAATTTCTTTATTTACCAGGTGATTGTTTTATTTTTTCTTTGTGAAAGCTTTACGTAATTTTTGTTTTAATATATCCAACCGAAATGTATACGTTTGATGAAATTAAATTGATGCGACTTCTAAATATCGTACTTAATCAAACAATTCAAAGTAATCAATCGTTTAGAACGGAAAAGAAAACCCTCACCACTGAAAGCTAGAAAGAAGAAATTCGCCATGGCATAAACTTAACTCCTCAATATACCTGCAACAGAAAGGATATCCAAAGTAGCCCCTTGACGTACAAATCTTTGTCTTACCCTAATTAGGCGACATATTCTATTTTGGGAATGTACTATTATTTCGCCCAGGAAAAGAATCGATAAGGCACTTGAAATACTTGAGCGTTTCCCATGAGAATTTTGTAATCTAAAATTGTTATAAATGACTAAATAAGAGTCTCCGTACCCAAAAACTCTAAAATTCATTGCATCATTCAGCATGGGTGGCGTCGGAGATGCTGTGCCCCCCATCGGGGAAATTTTTTGTACGGGGTATTCAACCGTAGTTGATAAATAAAAATCTGGCGAAAATTTGAGACCAATTTCATTACATTCGTCCTCCCATACAGAACAGAACGCCGTCTCTTACCCCCGTACCCGTGACCAGACCGGTCAGCATATTTACAAACCCTACCCTGATAGAACTGAGGCAGGAAATGGGATAATATGATTGGCTCGCTTCGCCGAGAGCCGATGACGTCGTTCTTTGCTCTCGTGCGTGTACTTTTCATTAGTATAATTTCTTACAGGGTGGGATGTTTTATTATTTTTTTTTGATATTTTAAAAAATAATTTCATTTTTAAGAATATTGCAACCCACGGAAGAATGTTTTCTGTGCTCAACTGTGGGAAAACGGAGAAGCAAAGTAGGACGACTCTTGTTTTGTTATGATTGCCGTACGCTGCGTGCGAGAGCTGGAAACGACGTCACTGCTCCTTGTAGCCAATGATATTGACTGATTTCCAGCATCAGTTCTATCAGGGTAGGGATTGTAAATATGCGACCGGTCATTGAACGGTTTGATGGGCAAGACACGGGAAAAGTACTCCCATACAGAAGGTCTGGCAAATCGTTCCATTCAAGCCATTCAGCCGTATCACTTTAGGTGAAAAAGTTACTAAAGAGTAAGTAGGATTGACGCTAACAACACTAAGCCGAATAAGTAAGTCAACTTTTAGAAATTTACTAATAAACTGGACGAAATTTTGCGCTGTTTTTGTTGGAAAATCAAGAAAAGAGACTTGTACTAGAAAGTATTCCAACGTTTAAATCATTTGCTATTAATGCTGCAGAATACTTTCAGGTACTGAAAATGTTGCACTTAAACAAAGTATCATCATCTTAAAGGGGAAACCAGTTTTAAAATAAGACTCTTTTAACAAAATAAAAGCCATTTCGGTCAAGCTTCACGATGTGATTTCCCTAGAAAGTGTTCCTGGTTCCAAATAAAAAAGGCTAGTCCGTAGAAATTGACTTGGGATTTGATGTGTGAAAGAATAATCACTACTCTTAATCAAATATTGAATTGTTATATAATAAAAAAGTCTTCGAAATGCAATTTCATGAAAAAAATTATAAATAACAAGGACTCCAGTTTTTACTTTCTCTTATACAAAGATAAAGCACTGTAATCGTTAAAAAATTCGACCTCGAGATTTTGATGAATCTTCTTGTTTTAGATGTCTCCGAGCCCGAAAAACACACTTTTGGAATTATGTCAATCTGTTTGTGAACACGATAACTCAAAACTGCGCCGCGCTAGATGGATGGAATTTGGTATGAAGTATGAACACCAAATTTGTAGATTTTTATCAAATTAGGGACGAAATCTGTCTACAGGTAGTTTGCCTGTCTGTCCTTCCATGTGAACACTGAAACTCAGACACACAAAAAGCTAGATGCATAAAATTTGGGATACAGTTTTACCATCAGAATTGTAGCAATTTTAGGCTAAATCAGTCAACGAGTTGACTGTCTATGGATAAATGAAATTTGGTATGCGGTCTTGTGACTAAAATTGTATATTTGTACGAAGTTTTGGACCCAATCGGTCCAAAATGCATACTCGGTTTTCTTCATTAGACTATGAAGCACAAAATTAGCCTTATTTTCTCACTATATATGCGAAAGTCGGAGTGAGACACTCACTAGTATTCATATCGGTTATCGCATTCCTCTTTAGTCATCCAGTCTGAAACGAATATTTAGCGCCATAATCATGATTTTATATCCCACCATATGCTGTACTTTCACCGTACGTTTGGCGCAGCATGGCCAAATTTGGCTCTTGCGCCAATAAATCCCAAACCAACCAACCAACCAACTTAGTCATCCAGTCACGTGATTCACTCGCAGGCTTTGGCGCCTATCCCGGGGATGTCGACACTTTTAAGACACAACAGAATGTTACAGTGATATAAATTTGTTTCAAAACACCATGATTCAAAAAGCCTCCAAATTAAAACTGCAGTCTGCAAGGTTACACAGGAATAGTTATGAAATCGGAAATTTGTATTTCACAGGAGTACAAGCCATACCTAACCATACACACATTTATAAATAGGAGATATGCGTTTTTCGATAATACGCAAATAGTCGAGACAGACATCTTCGAATTTTTAATATGATAACAGAACTCATTGTAATTTTAAAATTTTCTTTATAAAATATCAATTAAACAGATATTTCATTAAATTTTCAAACGAGCTTCATATGTACCAAACTCTATGGCTATATAAAGTACTCTGAATTTCCATTTTGAGCAATATATTAAACTTATAATAAATATGTGTCAAATGAAACTTCTACACCTTCTCGATTTACACACTATACACTTTATAATCACATAAAATAAATTTCAAGATTCATTTTGTTTCATTTCATTTTCGTTTACATTACGTATAATATAGTGTA